>PYXC01002240.1:225000-495000 GCA_015244755.2 Tenualosa ilisha | reverse complement strand
GATTCAAGGACTGAAGGAACTTCATACATAGAATTACTAACTCTAGACATCTGGATTCAGACCTAAAGTTTTCCAGGTTACTAGCATGCTAGCCAGGTTCCTTAACTGCTATGCAAGCACCGTCCCATGACTATGTGTGTATGTGTATGTATTTGTGTGTGTGTGTATTTGTGTGTGTGTGTTTGTGTACAGTGTGTGTATGTATTTGTGTACTGTGTGTGTGTGTGTGTGTGTGTGTGTATGTGTGTGTGTGTGTGTGTTGGGGGACTGGGGCAGAGGTGCTCTATATGTACATGATATGTATCTGGAGATGGTCTTGTGGAGGTTCCCTTGTTGAAGGACATCCTTTATAAAAATGTGTTTGGGCTTGTCTTGTGTATTTGTCAAATCAGTGAAGAGGACATGAGTGGAAGAGAGACATAGACACATGGTGACGGGGTCAAAGTCAAGGAAATGACCCCAAGGCAGACGTGAGCCTGGGTCCCCACGACTGGCCATTGGACCCATTTATGACTCAAGTGCCTACTGTGCTATTGTGACTTCTCTGAGTGCTTGCTGCACAGATTATACTTTCTAGCAATCATGACCTCAGCGACCTTTGGCTTGAGCATCAGTGATACCTGCCGGTCGAGCCTTGGTGTGCTATTCTCTTCACGTACGGCGAGTGCTGGATTATAGTCCCATACGCACAACCCAGACCCCTCGGTTAATCTGATCGGATCCTGTTCTCTGAACTCTGGTGCTCAACCACTCAGTCAGATTGGAACAGAGAGCAAGCAGCTTTTGTAATCAATTCCTGAAACATCAATTTATTCATTGGTTTATTTTTAATGTTGGTCGTAGAGATATCCATGCAAGTAGGTCAGTGAACCTTGAGTTTGAGAAGGGAAGGCAGCTAACGGAGACATAAAGTGGGAATTGATCACAAAGGCCAGACAGAACCCCAATGATGACCAGACTCTATTGCATGTTAAAGGATAAGTCCGGTGGAGATTTGCCCATAGCCCTGTTGTCTGAGGTCACCGGCAGCTAACGCTAACTGAATGGGGCAAGGAGAAATTAAACTAAAATGGAGCTTCCTTGCTCTTATCAGTTAGCATTCGCTATTTGGTCTTTGTTCTTCTCAAACCTCAAACAACAGGGTTATGGGTAGATTTATCCAATAAGCAGACAGCCAACAAACCTCTGGCATGCTACAAATCAACCCCAGGTGGCCCAGAGCTGGAAAGTGTATTGTTATGTCCTTTAATCATCAGTCTCTTGTGTGCAAACTACACAATCAACTGCATGCAAATTTACTCCAGTTCTTCAAATTTGTCAAATCTGACTGAGCTGGGGCTAAGACTGGGCCAAAATCATACGGTGCTGGTCTGGTTTAACGTGACTCCCTGTGATGCCCCAATACTGCTGGTACCTAGGGTTGCCAATTGTCTCAAATTGTCCAGGACATCCTGAATTATAGGTGATTTTGATTTGTCCCACCAGGGACAGCTCCAATACTGTATTCCAGTCACAGCCTCGTTGGCCAAGAATAGGCTACTGTAAATGCACCAAAACTCTGCACATGTTGCAAATGTTGCTACAGCAGACATCTCAAGTTTCCTGAAGGCTCCAGGAGTCTCACATATTTAGGTAGTGGTAGTGGTGATAGAAATTCTCCCGCAAGTCGAGTGATCATGTGATCATGTAAATCGCATCGAGTGGGAGAAGTGGTCAGAACAAGTGGCAGAATCATAAAAGTGAGTGACGATGACACAGGGGAGTGAGGGAGAGAGAGAGTGTGTGAGCATCAGTCCCGTGAGGGAGAGAGAGAGAGAGAGTGTGTGTGAGCATCAGTCCCGTGAGGGAGAGAGAGAGATAGTGTGTGTGAGCATCAGTCCCGTGAGGGAGAGAGAGAGAGAGAGTGTGTGTGCATAGCTTAGCACACGACCTCTGTCTCTGTCATCATCAAATAATTTCATCATTAAAATAAAAGCTTCTTGCAGCACGAATAAAAAAAAGAAGCATTTCCTTTACTTCAGGCCTATGTGTAAAACACCATAGTTCCACTATGTTTGGTAGAAATGTGGTAGAAATATGCAGACTACAACACCCTATTTCGACTTCCACTCTCAGCTGATGAGAGTTTAACAGTTCAGTTCATTTCAGTTCAGTATGTATAGGCTATTTGAAAATAGTATAATTGCATCTGCATTGTAATGCATTGTGCATCTGGCCCATGTAACCTAATGATGAGGCCAGTAGAAGTCTAAGTGTGATTGGTTATGAACTGGAAAATCCTAAATGATAGAGTGAAATTGAACGAATGGAGTAGAATATAGAGCTGTAAAATACATTATGCAGCGCTGTACTCTGCTCCTTTCAATTCTCTCTCTCTCTCTCTCTCTCTCTATCTATATTTATATCTATCTATATATATATATACACACACATATATATATATATACACACACACACATACATACATTATATAGCTTTTTTTGGCGCCGGGGTGGGGGGTGGTCGACACCTCCACCTGGAAGAAAGTGTTCCTCAATTGGGGTTAAGAAAGTTGGCAACCGTACTGATACCTGTGACTGTGGGCCTGTATGCTTAAGTTTTAAAGGAACCATTGAATCCTGTGGCTGTGGGCCTGTATGACCTTTGGGCAGTGTGGAGTTATATACCTTGTGAGACTGAGTGATATAAACTTGGTATTTTAGTGACCCCAAAGCTGTGGCCTAGTACTGTAAACTTCATGTGATTCCAAAAGGAAACTGCTCATTTTATTAAATGAATTATTTGATTAGAAGGAAACTGCGTATGAACGGAAACATGTGAATGGCCCAAAGTAAGCTGAAGGCTTTAAGTTCCTGTAGCTGTGATGTATCACAGGTCTCACATTTTATCGTTATTATTATACAGCTCATGAAAAAAGAAGGGAAACAGGCCATAACCATTTCTAACAGAATGGGAAAAGCTGTTTAGTGGTTGTATAACTGTGTCTGATTAATCGTCTGTCTCGTCTGGCGCTCTGCCAGAACATTGCAATGTAAGGTAAAGTTAGGTAAAGCAGGAGGGATTTAGGGACAGTTTTATCCACAGTGACAGGGGTTTAAACATTAGAATCCAAGCTAACTGTTTGTCCAATGGTGATGCCATTATTGTCTCACCAGTCCCAGATGTCCACAGCCTTATTGAAACAGTAAGAGTGTCTTCATTAACACATGATTAATGCTAAAAACATAACCCATGATAATCTTTTGGGACTTTGGGAACTGAGATGACTTTTCTTGAAGGATACTTACAGCGTGCACAGAAACCCACACAGAGCAGACTGTACAGATACAGACTTTGGCAATGCATATGTTCACTTGTCAACGTTAACAAAACATGTCTGAACAGTTGCTGAAGCAGTAAATCCAAAGTCTCTTCCAGCCAAGTTTGCCTTTAGATACAAATACCTAAACAGCACACAATGTCTCTTGATGTGACATGTGTATAATACTGTGTCATAGCAGCGTATAATTAATGGATTATACACCCCCCCCATATGCACTTTATGCACTATAGGCACTTTATCCTGACCCTTCCTACTCCCCCCCCTGCACAAATAGGCTGAGAAACAGACACAATTTCACTGCTTTTTTTACACCCAGTAACCATATGCATATGACAATAAAATGTCCTTCTATCCTTGTATGGATAATTAATGGGTTACTGCAAGCACTGTATAATAGATGAACCATTAATGGGTGACTGCAAGTCTATATTCAGCTTTTCCCTCGTTACTCTAGTCACACATGCAGTAGTAGGCAACTCTACAATGTTCCAGCCTAACAGGGAAAGGAGTCGATATGGTGCATGCTCATTCTTCAGACCAAGCAGACCACTGTGTCTCACCCCTGTGTCTGTCCATAAACCATGTGTGGACCACCTTAGATCATGTGACCTTCATGACTCTCAGTCAGCCACCAGTTCTTTGAACTGAAGAAGTCTTTTGGACTGGAGGTAAAACATTTTCAACCCCCCCCCCCCCCCCCTTCCAATGTGGTCTTGATGCAGGTGACTGGGATGAGTGATGAGTGATGCTGGATGCACGTGATGAGATGAGATGAGGCTTCTAAGTATAGCCTGCTGGTGGGATGTGTTGGATGCAGTTGCCGTGAAGATAGAGCTCTCTCATCATGCTGCTCTACCTACATCTGGCATACTGAGTGATTCATTGTAAAAGTGTAAATAAGAGCACAAGAATGGAACTAATCAAGAAGACAAATATAATCATTTTGGGTTCATTTCCAATTCAGTGATGAAAACTCTCATCCAAATTAATTCAATTTAGTGCAGTTTGTTCCATCACTGGGTTCAAATACATGTCAAAGGTGAAATGAAGGTGAAGTGAAGTCATGACTGTGCTGACGGGTGTGTGTGTGTGTGTGTGGGGGGTGTTTGTGTGTGTCTGCTGTAAAAACTGATGAAGTATTTCAGGTGTTAAGTATTATTATGTGTTAAGCACCTCTCCATTAAATCACATTGAAGGTTCTAGTATGTTTAGTAAAAAGGTTAACTCAACAATTTAATATTATGTGCTGGGTTAATCTGATAAACTCTGAATAACACAGTCTTGTGTGTCTATGTGTGTGTGTGTGTGTGTATTTGTGAGAGAGGTGATTGTGTGTCATCCCTGCAGTTAGAAACTGAAGTGAGTGTGTTTCCAAGATGAGTGATAACACATGTTAGAGAGTGCAAGTGTTGGGTACTGTATGCCCCTGTGAATATGCATGTGTGGGTGTGTTTTAGGGCATGTATGTGCGTGTGTGTGTGTGTGCGTGTGTGTGTGTATGTGTATGTGTGTGTGTGACACTGTGTGTGCTCATGGGCTTGTATATATGTATGCATGCGTGTGCATGTGTGTGTGTGTGTGTGTGTGTGTGTGTGTGTGTGTGTGTGTGTGCGTGTGTGTGTGTGTGTGTGTCTTTGTGTGTGTGTCTGTGTGTCTGTGTGTGCGTGGATGTTTAAATGTGAGTGGGTGGCTGGACATGCTCAGAATCTCAATGAGTTTTCTCATTTCCTCAGAGCCCATGAGAGACACGTGTGTTTTAATTTGTGCACATTTACATATGGCATGTGAGTGGGGGGGGAGGGGGGGCATGGACAGACGTCACACAAACCCATGCGAACACGGATCATGACATAAATCTCTTTTAAAGAAATGTACAGGGCCCATGACTTCCAATTAAATAACAATTTTCAAATCAAATAACAAACGATGACATAGATAGAGATATTGGATGATAAAATATTTGTGATGCCTTCTAATTATACTCTGCCTAATGGCCACATTACTAAAATATAAACATAACAGTCATGCATCATTCATGTATGGGTGTCATCTTTCATTACAGTGAATACTAGTTCATTGTTCATTCACTTTTATCTCCCCTGAGACATCTGGGGAGACTTGAAGAGAGACAGAGTGATACTAAGACAGAGAGATACTGAGATGGAGAGAGACAGTAAAAGAAAGAGGGAAAAAAGATAAAGGGGAAAGAGAGTTTTGTGAGAGCATTGTGTTTCTGTTATGGACATGACAGATTTGCGTGGAATTTTCCATATATATTCATGAATGAATGTAGTGTGTCTTTCTTCCTTTGGTAATGCTGACACACAGTAATCACAGTAATCAATTCACTGTAAACTGGATAAAGATATGACTCCTAGCTTCTCAAACACCTTCTCAAGGATACACTGTATAGCCAGATGACAACCTCTTGAGCTTACTGTGGGACTCAGATTGCAGGTTGCCTGTAAGCTATGATCAGTAACTCCTGACAGAACAGTAAGGATGCTGTGATGTAAACCCTGAAACTGACCCTGACATCGCTTTTCAGATCCGACGCAGGAGGCCGACCCCTGCTACACTATTTAGACTGACAGACCACCCGTCACCTGAAGAGGAGCTCTGCAGCATCCAGGTGAGGTGGCTCCCCCTGCAGGCTTGGAGGTGTTAGGTTAAGACACTGAGGCAACTCACACCTGCATAAATTACACACTCACACACACACAAATGCACATGCACACGCACACACACACACACACACACACACACACACACACACACACACACACACGCACACGTGAATAGACAGACACAGAAACACACACATCACACATTCTATTTCTCTTACTCACTCTCTCTCTTAGCCACACACAGTCTGCTAAGCAACATAACATGTGAGCCACTTGTAAAAGGCAGGGGTCCATGTATTGTGGTAGCATGCTGAAACAAATTCTAACTGATTTATGCTCTCTCTGTAGATGTCTACTGGAGAAAACGGTGTCCTTAAACCCAAGATAGAAAGCATTGCTGTCTACCAACCCCCATCACTCAAAGGTGGCTAGTGTGTGTATGTGCTGTGCGTGCACATGCATGTGTGTGTGTGTATTTGTGAAAAACAGAGGCACTAAAAAAGACTGAGAGAGAAACAACATTTGTTCCTGAATAACTGAAAAAAAAACATTTAAAATTAATGCACCATCATGCAAAACTAAAGTACACAATACATCAACACACAGGGCTATCAACAGAGTGTTTCAGAGTGTGTAGATTACAGCAGCCTGGTAATAAAACCACTCTCATTCTCCACTTTGTTCCACACAGAGGGTCTGGACATTCGGTAGTGAGATTCAATTGCTTGTTGGAGGTGTTAAGTTTAAAAAGACTGGATCAGCCCTTGAGTGATAGTCTGCATTCACAACCCCTCCTTCTGTTTGCTGACTTGACAGGTTAAAATGCCTCCTGAGACAACAAACTAAATGGGATCAAATCCAGACAAGCACTAATTGACTATGCTCACTACACCATGTGACTTTACAGGAAGTTTAGGATAAAACAGTGTGTATCTGCTGGATGTGGGTGTGTGTGTGTGTTGTGCCTGCCTGGAGACGGTAGGTGGCTTGGTGACTCATTTGTCTATTTTTGTCTACATTCCATCACTTTAGTATATGGGAGTGTGAACGTGTCTATTCAGTGGGAGCAACTATGATATGTGTTTATGTCCATGTGTAAGACTGAGAGAGTGTGTATGACTGTGTGCGTGTGTGTGTGTGTGTGTGTGTGAATTTGTGAATTTCTGTCAGTGTGTTTGTCTGTTTGTGTGGGGATGCCTGTGCTCTGCAGTAATCCAGGATGATCCAGAGTCTCAGGAACTCACACTTTCATTGCACAGCTGTCCTCATCCATAATCCCCATGGACACACAGACGCGCGCACACACACACACACACACACACACACACACACACACACACACACACACACACACAAATGCTTAAACTCACCACATACCCTCGAAATCAGACAGACAAACAGGCAGACTGACAGAAAACCTCTCTCTGTGATACATTGTCATCCTCTGACACACAACAATGAACAAACAAAAAGACAGGAAGACACACACACACACACACACACACACACACACACACACACAGACACGCCCACTTTCACCACACACCCTTGAAATCAGACAGACAAACAGGCAGACTGACAGATAGAAAACCTCTCTCTCTGTCATCCACTGTCATTCTCTGATGCACACACACGCACAGACAAAAAGACACACACACACACAGAATGCACAAAAATTCTTCATGCTTTCTGCCCTTCTTTGGGTCCTGTGTTGTAGTTTGTTTTAGGGAACACTTTGACCTTGTCTGGTTATTAGCTTGGGGATAAAATAGCCACAGAGCCACAGTGTGTGTGTGTGTGTGTTTAGTGAAACACACAGGGTGGAGACAATGTGCGGTGACTCAGCTTTCTGCTGAGGAGACAGGCAGGATGAAAGGCCCCTTAGAGGAGAGTGCTACAGTGATGACAGGGCTAAGACTAACCCCTGGCCAAACTAATTAAGGCCAAACTGGAGACACACAACGGTGCTGAGACCTGCCCTTGTTTCATGCTCTCAAGGTGACTGGGGGGCTCACAGGGAGGATACACCCGGTACGTTAGTGCAGCAGTAAAGGAAAAATCCAGTGTGTACAGTGTTGTGTGAGTGCTTTCGTTTGGATGAGAAACAAGAAGGTACAAGAAGATACAATGAGGACTGAATAGTCAAACTACAGCTAATGCTAACTAATAAGGGCAAGGGAACTCACCAGTGTAACGATAAAAAAGTACATAACTCCCAGTACAAGAGTCCCTGGATTTAAACCTCCTCATGCATCTGCAACATTCTAACATGTAATTAGGGTGTGCCAGTAAACTCACATATTTGTACATCTGTGTGTGTGTGGTGTGTGTGTGTGTGTGTGTGTGTGGTGTGTCCACAGCTGTTCAGAGGATGGCCCAGGCCCACATGCAAAAACTGGATGGCTCATCAGAAGTGAGCGATCAAGAGGGTGGTGCCCTAATGGGTCTGGGGAGTGATTTGAGTGAGTATATTCATTCACGCATCCATTAATTCACTCATCCCATCACCCACCCATCCATCTACATCGATATTTACTCTAAACAGTAACTGCATCCCCTAACCAGACCCACTTCACGTTTTTGAAAAAACCTTCTGAAAAGGGTGGGTGCTTGGGAACTCAATGGGAGGCCTGGCTGAGAAGGGCATGGAGTAGGAGCTCAGTTCACTTCAGGTGCTTGTTTCATGCGGCAGGATCTGCTTAGCTACATAGTGGTTTATCGCTGCTGGGGGTTCCACATCTGGTTCTCCATTAGAGCCTTTTGACTTGGCTCCTTTATGGCAATTTTGAACACCCATGCCTAATTGTCAGTCAACGACATCCACAATTGTGCGCTAAAGTGTGGGTTAAAGAATAGAATGAATAAAAACCAGGACTCAGGGGTTGCTCCCAATCCTGAGAACATTTTGAAAATTCTTGCAGCCAAATAGTTTCCATGTCATTTTGTAGTCTACAGTTTGAATATCAGAAAACACTATCTAAGGTTGTGTAATCAGAGGAATCACACTTAACATTATCAGCGGAAAAAAAAAAACCTGACTTCCTTACTGCCGTTAAATCAATGGGCCAGTGTGTAGCCTTATATTGGTCGATTAAAACTAATAGTGTTATATACCCCTTAGTTAGGCTCTGAGATAATTGTAGACCTATTATAATATAGCCAGATTGTTGGTGAATGTATTCTCTCTATGTTCAGTGAAAGACAGGTGTCATCTTTAATGGTCTTTTGATAGGTTATTGTTTGCGAAATATAACGCACTGCAATAGCCTACTTATGTCACGTTCAGGTTGTACATTTTGTCTATCTACTGTTCTTGTATAGCCTATTTTACAGTTCAAGTGTCGGGGAAGATTTGCTTCCGATTTGTCACTCACTAGATTAAACTAGGCTACACCAGAAATGTATGTCCTGACAGGCTACCAGAAGCTGCACATCTGAAGTATGAATATTTGAATATGCTCTCCTCAAACAATTCTAAATAAGTTGTAGAGCCAGGAGTCTGCCCACCTCTCAGTAGAGACGGGGAGGTATGACGTATTGGTGTACTTCTGGAGCACGCAAATATAGTATGTAATATGTAGGGTGCACGGAGCTATTTTTCACATGGAAAATGCCATAAAATGCTGTTTTTATAGGGAAACAAATTGAATGGACAAATTGGATTTTTGTCAGTACTAACCCTGGTATTACTGAGTTTGGCCACATATAAGTCAATATAAACCCTGGTATTAGTGAGTTTGGCTACATATACTGTAAGTCATTTCATTCAGTCAGCAGCTCAAAAAATACACATTAGGGTGCAGTTACAATTTACTAGTTGGTCTATCTGACCAGTTAATTAGATAGATAGATAAATAGACAATGGATAGATAGACCCAGTGTATTAATCTCTTTAGTGAGGACTTCTGTCATCTGTCTATCCACAGTCTACATGATTTATCTCTGCATCCACCCCTGTCTCAACAGACTGTCTAGAGGATCGCAGTTCCGACCAATCAGCACTCTCCATGGGGTCAGAGGTCATGGCAGAGGAGTTACCTAACATTCTACAGGCAGAGACACCAGCCGAGGAAGAGGACGGAGGAGAGGAGGAAGAGGAGACAGAAAGGAGAGAGGCAGATGAGGACAGAGGAAAAGACTGACAGATGAAATGAAAGACTGAACAGAGTTGAGGATCGTCTCACTGAGAAAACAGGGAGGCGTTGAGAGATTGCAGTCACACGGTGACCTCATGACTTTACATCATGATGAAACACACATTCAGAGAGCATAGGAATAGCCAGTGTGAACAGGAGTGGTTGTTTGTTATGAAATGTGTGTGTGTGTGTGTGTGTGTGTGTGTGGAGGAAGATCAAATGTCAGAGTTCATTTTGCAGTTATGTAGAAATGTCTGTATATGACCTCAATTGGAAATCTGAGAGATGGAGAGAGGGAGAGACAGAGAGAGAGAGACAGGGAGAGAGAGAGAGAGACAGAGAGAGAGAGAGAAAGAGAGATAGACAGAGAGAGAGAGAGAGAAAGAACAAAAGTGTCAAAGACTCTCTTATGTCCCTTTATGAACAGGTGTTGACAGCAGGAGCTGTTCTGAAAAACAGGACATCGTCAAACCCAACTCACAGATGGCTCTACACCAGCCAGCAAGGCTCCAGTCTCATCCACTCAGATTTACGATGCTGACAGATCCCCAGAATATATACACATTTAATACAGTAGTATATCATAGCTACCAGTGTATAACATGGAAATAAGAATATATTAATATAGATATTTTTCAACGCATAATCTCTTATTCACACAATTTTTACTAACCGAATGTATGGACTCTTTCTGTTATCATACAGACAGACAATGTTAAGACCAAAACACCTTTAATTTCAGTGTCCTCTGTCTCTGTGTGTGTGTGTGTGGAAGAGCCATATGGTCAGATTTTACTGTACCCATTGTCACATGTCAAAACAAAAACATTATCTTTTGATTCTCTTCCATCAGAAATAAAAATGTTATCAACCCACAGGGTGTGTTCTTTATTTAGTACACTTGACACCCATTATTGGGCTGATGAGGGCACAGAGGAGTGTGACAGCAGTAGCAGAAGCATTACTACCTGCCTGCTCACTTCCTCTGGCAACTTCTGCTTTCATGGTAATCTCATCTCAATCATCTCTCTCAGTAAATTTCAGATTACAGTAAATTGGATGCCAGGAAATGACTTGAACGGCTCTAATTTGGATGATAGACAAAGTGCAAAGTCTTAAGTATGTGTAACTGAAGGTAAATTAAAAAGTAGGAAAAGAAACGTGGCTAATTTATCACCAAGGGCAAGACCTCATGCCCAAACACTGATGTTTCATCTCTAGTGTTGCACTCACACGCACAAGAAAGACTACAGCTCAAAGTTCAAACATAGTGCACACTTGTAGTGTATGCATTACATTGTTGACACTCAGACTCTATGTCTATTACATTAGGGTCCTGAAGCTTCACAATGAGTGCAAACGAGTCACAGACTTATTACTCTGCTTACTACTTATTACTTTATGGAATGAAGCTTCACAATAAGTGCAAACAATTCACAGAGTCATTACTTTGCTCTGGTTCTTCCATTGACTTGATGTGGACCTGATTTTACTCTACTGGACTGAGAGCATCAAGGCTTCTTTATTGTATAAAGCATGCATTAACACACACTGGACAGACAGCGAGAGGAACATATACTCACAAGTGTGTGTGTGTGTGTGTAAATAAATAATCATTAATAGAATGTGAAGTTGCCATTTTTCTTGATTGCTCTGTGTTAAGGTTTCTTCATCACCATATTTATTTGTAGAATGTTTTCCTCGTTCAAGGCATTTAGTATTATTTATTACTGTGTCACTCACATAACATCACAGCACCTGCAGCCCATCAGTGCCTGTGGCGTATCTAAAATTGTTCTGGTTACATCGGCGGTTCAACAAGTTCCTATTGATTCAATACGGGTCAAATTAAGAGTCCCTGCATATCTCTTCAGTCCACAATTCATACACATACTGAACCTTGGACACGTACATGATCACTACATGTAGTCTGAACAGCAACATGAAGTAATTCAAATCAATATCATAAAATAACAGAAATAATATTTTGATGAGAACATAACTCAACACTTTGATACGGCCGTCACGTTTTGAAATCAGTTAACGCACAGACAAAAATAGATGCACTCTACCCAAAAATACACATTTTGTTTGCAAAAAGCTCTACTGGTGACATAATGTTAAAGACATGCAGAAAAACACATTTTTCCATCAAGCAACACAGTTTGTGGTCAGGGCCATGAGCACTTTCGAGCAATCATAACAGCCAACAACAAAATGCACAACTTTGCCTTCAATAATAAGTGGGTTTAATCTTAGGTTTCGCAATGTTGAGTCAAAGTCAAAGTCAAAGCCAAAGTGTACTTTATTGTCAATTCACTATGTAACAGGCATTACACAGAGGACTGAAATTGCGTTTCACCAGACACCAAATGTGCAATTTAAACTAGAAACACACACACACACTCATGCAAAAAACACACAGCTACACTCATGGACATGAAGTGCACACAGACACCACAATAAATAGACATAAGACATACGACATACAGGTAAACATATACGCTTCCAGCAAGAAGGAAGGAAAGTTTGAGGTAGCTCTTCTTGATAGCTGGTGTAGACTGGAAAAAGTGAATGTGCAATTTGTAAGGTGCAGTAAGTGAAGGTGCAATTAAGTAAAGTGCAGTGTGCAAGCACCATGGAACTCACTGTGTGTGAGATTTGTTTATGGATGTCAGTAACATATTCATGGAATGTTCATGGAATCTTCTTCATTGTGTTGATTAGCCTGATGGCTTGTGGGAAGAAGCTGTTTCTCAGTCTATTTGTGTGGCACCGCATGCTGCGGTAGCGCTTTCCGGATGGTAATTCAATTCAATTCAATTCAGTTTTATTTATACAGCGCCTTTTACAATAGTATTGTCTCATGGCGCTTCACAGAAGGAGCACCCAAGAGCAACAGGGGCAAGGAAAAACTCCCTTATGTAAGAGGGAGAACAGTTTGTGTGCTGGGTGGGCGGTGTCCTTGATGATACTGATGGCTCTCTTGGAACAGTGTGATGTGTATAAGTCCTGAATGGCTGGTTGGGGTGATCTGATGATCTTTTCAGCAGTCCTCACCACCCTCTGTAGAGCCCTCTTGTCCGCAGCTGAGCAACTGCCGTGCCAGATGGAGAGGCTGCAGGTAAGGATGCTCTCGAAAGCACCCCTGTAAAAGGTGGTGAGTGCAGAGGTGGGAAGGTCAGCTCTCCTCATTCTGCGCAGAAAGTGAAGGCGTGTCTGTGCTTTCTTTACCAGGGAGGTGGTGTTGATGGTCCATGTGAGGTCATCTGTGATGTGCACTCCCAGAAACTTTGTGCATTTCACAGACTCCACGGTACTGCCATTGATTGCGAGTGGAGTGTGTGTCGGGTGTTGTTTCCTGAAGTCTACAGTTATTTCTTTTGTTTTGTTGACATTGAGTTGTAGATTGTTTCTGTCACACCAGTTGATGAGTTGATGTACCTCCTCTCTGTATGCTGAGTAGTCGTCGTTCTTGATGAGGCCCACCACTGTTGTGTCATCAGCGAACTTGATGATGTGGTTCGATGAGAATCTGGCACAGCAGTCGTGGGTCATCAGTGTGAACAGCAATGGAGACAGCACACATCCCTGGGGGACCCTAGTGTTAGTGATGGTGGTCTCTGAGGAGTTTTTGCCGACTCTTACTGTCTGTGGTCTGTTAGTAAGAAAGTCCAGTAGCCAGTTGCATAAAGAAGTGCTGATGCCTATTGCACTCAGTTTGTTCACCAGGTGCTGTGGGATGACCGTGTTGAAAGCGGAGCTGAAGTCAATGAACAGCATCCGTACGTGACTGTTTTTGTTTTCCAGATGAGCCAGGCGTAGGTGGAGTGCTGTTGCTATGGCGTCATCAGTGGAGCGTTTGGGGCGATAGGCAAACTGGTATGGGTCCAGAGTAGTGGGAAGGCTGGATGTTATGTGGGCCTTGACCAACCTTTCAAAACACTTCATCATTATTGGAGTGAGTGCTATGGGTCTATAGTCATTTAGTGATGTAGCTGTACAATGATGGTGGCTTTGAAGCTTTCTGGTATGACGGCTTGGCTCAGTGAGATGTTGAAAATATGAGGACATCCGTGAGTGAGTCTGCACAGTCTCTGAGCACACGCCCGGGAATGTTGTCCGGACCTGCAGCTTTCCTGGGGTTCACCTTGAGTAGGGTCTTCCGCACGTCCGCAGGGTCTAGTTGGAGTGTTGTGTTGTCTGGGCCAGTAGGGGCTTTTGTTGGAGTGGTGGTGTTGTTTTCTTCTAACCGGCTGAAGAAGGTTTTGAGAGAGTTGAGGAAGTCTATGTTGTCCTCGCACGGCAGGGGTGTTGGTTTGTAGTCTGTGACTGAGTGAACGTTTAGAAAATTTGATAAATGTGTGAAAAGGAACTACTAAAAAATACATCAACTGCATTTTTTCTCCTAAGATATAACTGTCATTGCAACATGCAAACTGCCATTGCAGCATGTCATTGCATCACAATAGTACCTAGAGACACTGAAGTAACTTCCCAATTTTCATTGACCCTCCTTTTTCATCAAGTCATGGATACTTTCTCCATTACCTTACTGTATATACTCTTGGCATCTTTGACCCTCCCTCACAAACAACAAGGGTGGTATCTTATGCTACTTGGTTTGGCTACAGAGTGACCCAACTGGGTAAGAGTAGGTGAGGGGGAACTATTGATAAGGTGGCACATTTTGATTTGAGAGTAACATATTAATAAACTGGTCCTTCCATTTTGTGATATCCAACATAACATTATCAGGGTAAATTTTCCCAAAAAATCACCCTCAGACTAATCGTGTGAATTTTTGGCATACAGCATTTTTTGCCAAAGATTAAAATAATTTGACTTTGAGACTTTAAATAGGCATATTTTCAAAAATCTATAAAATGTAATGTGTTACAAAAATGTAATACGGCCATATTATGTACAAATGAATAGGACATTCTGTACATCTGTACACTGTATTGACTTATGTATGATCATCATATAAGGCTGAATTTTAGTGTTTTTGAAATATATGGGAAGTCCAACCAAGAAAGCTTCCATAGCAAACATCTTAATGAAGTAGTGTGAATATGGAGCTTGTTGTTTGACATACAGACAAGCAAGCGAGCGTGTGCTTAGGCACAATATAGCTGCTCTCTCTCAACTCCCGAGCCTTTCCTTTGCATTACTTTGGAACAGGGAACAGATGCAAAACTAAGCTTAGAACTATTTTGTGGGGCGGAGGATGAAGGAACAGAAATGAAAACTAAACAGAAGAAAATACAATTTGGTGTCTCTGTCAGTTGGCAATGGAACTGTTGAATAAAGGTCAAGCTAGGTCAAGTCAACATTAAAGAAAAAAAGTGCATTGCAGATAAGGACATTTTCCAAACAACACTAAACAAGACAAAACGCAAGAATGTTACAAGCAGCAAAAAATAACTATATGATGTGTTGTGACATGGCAGAATGCCCCTGCCTGTGGCCGAACCACATGTATGAAGATATCCATGAACAACCTCACTCCCACTCGTGTTATATTGCTTAAGTCACAATAGCACTGTGTGTCATAGCTGAATCACTCTGGGTGTGGTGGAAGTGCATGATTTGGGTACTGGGTGGGTGGATTAGGTGCAGAGTTTCATTGTTGGATAACACCAAGTAAGCTGGAATGACTTGGTTCAGGTGTCATATCTGGCTCAGGTGTCAAAGCTGGATAACACGAGGTGAGGTGGAACTACATGGCTCACATGACTCAAGAGCAACTGTACACTGCACAACTGTACACTACAGCACTTGCAGATCTTTCGTGGTGAGTCGATGTCAAAGGAAAAGTAAACTACATTGTTACAATGTTATTTATTTTTTAAATTGTGACTGTAGGGGAAGCTCCCGAAGTAAAAAATAACAGACTTGCATGGAATGCCTTAAAACTACCCCCCCCCCCCATCCCAAAACAGTTTGTCAAAGTGGTGTAGCCTTTCTCCTTAATGGTTCAGCTAGCTTACTTGAGTATCAATCTCTGACAACGAAGCGATTTGTGATCAACTTTTTTCAAATTTATCGCCAAGGACACTGTAACATCCTGTTCTGTCCTGTCCTGTCCGCTTGTACTCTTAGTTTGAATCCTCTCCTCCTTGTGTTACTTCCTGTCGGTTCCTTGTCAGTTCCTCTTGCTCCTTGTTTACTTCCTGGTTCTGTGCTCCATGTGCTCCTTTGTTGCTCCTTGTTTACTTCCTGGTTCTGTGCTCCATGTGCTGCCCTGTGTCCCTGTCCCTAGCTCTGGCCCACACCTGTACCTTGTCATGTTCATGATTAGTCTTGTTAGTCTCTGCCTTGTTTCACCTGCCCCTTGTTCCCCAGTTTAACCCTGTGTATTTAAACCCTCATTTCTCCTCAGTTCTCCCAGAAAGACCCAGAAAGTAGATTGATAGTCAGATATTTAATGAGCACGCGCAACACAGAGTTATTCGAACAGAGAAGTCTTTGCCGTAGGCCCTGCCTATGGTCCAGGATTATGAGAATCTTGACCCAGCAGATCCTGTCTAAGGTCCTGTCATTGCTAGGTCCTTAGAATCATCTTAACCCCATCACAATGATGAGATACATGAATCACTAAGAGCCGAAACATAAATCAAGAGTTTACCATCACTGTGCTAGTGGCGTAGGCTGGATGCCCAACCAACCAACCACCAATGCGAAGGTGCCAGTCATATGACTTGATTTTCTGTCTTCCTCTTTTAGTTGACATGATCTACATCCCTTGGACAGTGCCAGCTTCACACTGAGAGAGATTCAAGTCAGACACAGCATTCATATAGCAGCTAGCAGGTGGGAAAAACAACATTTACTATATGTAGTCATTGAGACTTGCACAAAACACAGCATTCATGTAGTCATTGAGATGTGGACACAACACAGCGTTCATGTGGTCACTGAGGTATACACAAAACACAGCGTTCATATGGTCATTGAGACATGAACACAACACAGCATTCATGTGGTCACTGAGGCATGCACAAAACACAACATTCATGTGGTCATTGAGGCATGCACCAAACACAACATTCATGTGGTCATTGAGGCATGCACCAAACACAACATTCATGTGGTCATTGAGGCACCAAACACAACATTCATTCTCAGCTGCAGTTCTGCATGTGGACTGAAGACCCAAATTAATTGAAAACTTGGTGAATAGGATGGATGGATGTATTGATAATCTGTGATCTGTGTAGCAACACACACCCAGCACATAGTGAGTTGTAGAGAGGACACTTGCCCAGAGTGTTGAGTGTTTAGTTGCCTTGGCCAAAGGAATTTCAGCCGTGGATGTGAAACAAGTGAGAGTGATATTCAGCCACTCACCTAGCCCATATTTTTCCAGCTGGTAGAAGATTGAAACAGTGCCCCTTTGCTTGCAAATCCACAGTCCTAACCACGGCTGTCTTTGGATACTGGATCTAGTATAGATTAAGAAACAGAGAAATCTGGTGTGAATTAATCCACAGTTCTGTTGTTCCAGGTCACCAAGTGCTATTGGTAGGAAAAAGAATGCAAAAAGTTGATGCAACATAGACCTAATAGTGAACTGGCAGCCAACAGTAAGTGCATGGAGCACAAAAACTCACTTTGACTTTCATTTTCCAATGCCCCATTCAGCTAATTTTAGCTACAGGTTTGATATTCGGTCTATGTTGTATCAAATTTTCTTTTCTTTTTTCTGTAGACATAAGTTGGTGACCTCAAACATCATGGCTATGGATGAATTGACTCCAGTTATTTGATTGCTTAAGGGACATCTTCTCCAGACACCCTAGCAATACTGGGTTATAGACTGGGCTAAGAACCAAATGGCCCCAAATTGCAGAGAAGCCATTCTCTCTCCTCTCTACCTCCTCTTCCTCTTCCTCTTCCCCTTTTAGTCTCACTATAAAACCACTTCACTTCCAGTCACAAGCTATGTATCACTCTCGCCTTTACTGTGTACATGACACAAACAGGAAGGATGTCAGGTCTAATTTTAGCGTTCGTTATTGTTTCAGGTAAGCACAACCACTGGAACACGTCTTGTGTCAAAAATTTCATTATGTTTAACATGTGTGCAGGTTCTGCAACACCTTATTCATATCATGCTTCATGCATGTTCTTAACACAAATGTGTAGTGTTTATGTGTAATTCAGCTGGTTTTGAAAAGCATTTGTGGGATGATAATGCATGAATGAGTGCAAATCATGAATAATGTTTTGTGTTTAAAATGTGAGGTAAAGTAAGGTAAAAAGTCAGGTAACTTAGGCTGATTGAACAAATATTTGCTAATGAATCCTTAAACCTGTTTAATCCTAAATTCTACTTAGACATAATGACCATGTGCCACTGATACCCTTCAAAATTATGGAGCCCACGAGTTGATATTAAAAAAAAAAAAAACATGGTGGAAAAATAGGTGTGTATGAGTATGTGTCTGTATTTTATGGCTGCTATTATTAATTGATTGATTAATCAATAATAATCTTCAATAGTATGTTTTGGTTATTAAATAATTGGTTTGTGCCATTTCTTAATGGTAAAATATGGTGAATCAATCAATCTATAGCCCTGTGATTCGAGGTCACCAAGTGCTGTCTGTAGGAAAAAGAAATTTGATACAACATAGACTGAATAGCAAACCAGCAGCTAACATTAACTGAATGGAAAATAAAACTGACAGTTAGTTTGTGCCATTTGGTTAGTGTAATGTTGCTGCTGATTCCGTATTTGGACTAACAAAAGGTCTATGGATCCGTTCACACCGGATTTCTCCTTTAAAGAAAGTACCTCAGAACTCTGTCAATGCAGCTTCTTAAATTTGACAGTAAACCAAAAGTCTTGGGCCTGTGGACAAAACAAAGAAGAAAACACTTATTTTTAATTTTACCAGTTGAACAACCAGTGGGCTTGGTAGATTGATTCATTCTTAACATTCTTAACTAAGTAACTGTTAGCCATGACCCTAATATGTATGTGTGCATGTGTCTGTGCGTGTGCCTGTGTGTGTGTGTGTGTGTGTGCGCATGCCGGCGTGTGTGTGTGTGTGTGTCAGAGATGGCAAAAGTACACACTTTCTATACTAAAGTAGAAGTACAGATACTTATGTAAAAAACTATGTGCTGACAAACATGTTGTCTCAAGGAGCCTCATCAAACGAACCCCCATACACCTATGTGTGTTGTTGCACCACCTACTGACAGGCAAAATTGCTTGTTTTTCTTGTAAGCAAATTTCTGTCCACATGAAACTCACTAAGCATGTAGATCCTTAGAGTTTTAACACACTCAGTTTTCTCAGTTCCTCAATCTTGCACGTGTAGCATAGCGCCACCTGTTGACACACAAAATAGCAATATTTTGAAGCATATTTTGAAAGAATCAGTGATTCTCAGGACGTCACTGGGTCTTTTCAAACTTACTGGTCATAGAACTCCAGTGGGCTCACATGTCCTATGCTATTTTGGTCCCCTGGGACAGCTCCTCCCCTGTGCTGGTGCCCCTGCAAGAACTGTGATGCTTTGGCCAACAAACTTTTACTGGTTCATAGGAGACCTGGTCGGGACGACCTCTGATTATCTTTTCCCCACTCATAGTGAGAAGGGTGGAATATTGTATAAGTATATATATATAAGTATGCATACTCCTTTGATCGTGTGAGGGAAATTTGGTCTCTGCTTTTATCCCAATTGTGAATTAGAACACACACTGCACACAGTGAACACACAGTGAGGTGAAGCACACACTAACTTGGAGCAGTGGGCTGCCTACTACAACAGCACCCGGGAGCAGTGAGGGGTAAGGTGCCTTGCTCAAGGGTGCTTCAGCTGTGGTTGTGGGCACCGCAGACACCTTTTCTACGTAGCCATTTGCTATGATGTCATACATGAGGGCCTTGCAGTCAGTGTGGAACACTGGGTTCTTAATGAGTTTCTTTTTGAGGTTGATTGCTCTTTATTCTGCATGACTGCGATTACTGCGATTACTGTGATTACTGTGATTACTGTGATTACTATCTTCACAGACCTGTTCTTAAATATTTCTTTCATCTTTGGTGTAATCTGAGCCATTTTCATTTTTCTTTGACCAATGAGCCTATGGAGCTTTTCTTCAAGAGCCTTTTGTGTGTACTTGGGCTCCCTCAGCTGCAAGTGGTGTACAACCTGCTACATCAAGCAACCGTTCATCCGCCATCTTTAAAACTTTAAGCAATGAAGCAGTACTAAGCAGTAACACTCATAAGTATCCTCTGTATCTCAATAAACTTAAAAATGACATTTAGTAGTCTTCCTCAGTATCTTCATCAATTTACCAAACTTGAATGAACTTCATCGCTTCCAATTTAGGCAGAATGAGCACGAGTTCCTTGGGCTAAGCTCCGTTGGCATCTTTAGCTTCTATTAGCACATTAGCAGGAAAGCAGTGCTGACAAAGCACCAGCGAACTTGGGAATAGCTCCTTTACCCTCGCCATCAATCACCTTTCACCAAATTCTGTTTCTTTTCCCAGCTGAATGTTCGTTCTTTCTGTATGGAGTATTTTTTTGACTAATGTTATGGCAGCAGATGCAATATCTGTGTCATTCAGGAGTTAGGAAAGCACTCTGGAAAGTAATGGACGCGTGCAACAACATGTGTGTGCAACAAAAATGTATCATCAATTTATCTTTATCTAGTAAAATCTGATCCACTTTACATAAGCAATACATGTAATATTTCTTCTTATTACTGTTTCCTTCAAATAATTTCTAAACATCGCAAGCATGATAGATGGTCAAAAAATTGTGCAGCCGTGCTTCTCAAATCCTTCCATCTCTCATCTACCGCTCCTCAAGCTCAACATGCGTCTTCATCAAAATAAGAGTTCCAATACTCAAAGTACTTTTAACTTAAAACTGAGATTCTTTCTTTCATGAAATAATATAAAAATTACAAAAATATTCATACACAATTAAAACAAATAGTTAGTCTAGGCTACTCATTTTGGAGACAATGCAGAAATTTGATATGATTTTAACACCAGATAACTCGGGAACCACTGATACAGTAAACGCATGCAATTGTGGTGTTTGCTCTTCACCCCTATTATTCGGCTGGAGGTGAATACTGTGCATTGTCTTTTTAATGCTGTGTTTTTTACACACCATTGCATAGGACACATTTTTCTTGCAAATTGTTGCACAACGTTGCAGCCAAACACCTTGTTTAATCAGTAAACCATAGCAAACTGTAGCAAAACAGTGCAATGGTTGAACTCCTGGAAAAGTGTTAGTTTAAGAGAGCAAAAGGTTTTTTTTTTTTTTTTAAATATCCATTTTGCTTGAGATGAAAAGGTGAACCTGCTCTGTCCTGATGAAAGAAATAATGTTTGTTGTAAACCTTGCAAGTACTGCAGGTATCTTTTTGAGTATTCATCTTATTTCTATTCTTGCTACATATGTGTGCACACAGCTGGTCAAATGGGTTTGGCCTTCAACATTGAGCCTGCCACCTGGAGATACATGACCCAGCCAGGCGAGAGCTTTGGCTACAAAGTGATCCAACATGATGCCACAAGGTGAGATTAAAGGGATTTTCCAGAGTGAATCAACCTGTAGCCCTGTTGTTTCACGTTGCCGTCAGTAACGTGTCAGTAGTTAGCTGTCTGTAGGTATGAGAACAACAGATTTTGATAGTTTCATTTGGAAGTTAGTTAGTACTCAGTAATCAGTTAGTGCTACCAGTTTGCAAGTTTGATCTACATTGTACTGAATGTTACCATGCTTATACCTTCCTTCAGAAGTCAATTCCTTTCCTAATTACGTCTTGCTACCTGTGTATTCACCATGAGTACACTACTTTTCCCTTTTGTTCCCCCATACAACCTGGCCTTGCATTACGGGGATGTTAGTCAGACTTGCCAGACTTGTATCTATGGAACCATGTTGCAGGAAGTGGCAAGGCAAGTGAGTCTACGGATGTTACCAATGACAGCCAATAAGATTTGGATTCAGTATAGTGTTTATTAGATGTCATTAGTTCCTGGAAAATTTGCTGCTGTGACATGGGTCCATTCACTCAAAAAAACATTGGGTTGAAAACAACCCAATTTCAACCCAGCCACTGGTTAAATAGTGGACAAGCCCAGCACTGGGTTATCTTAACACAGAAAATTGGGTTATCTGACATAACCCAGCAGTGGGTTATTTTTGACCAGATTGATCAGTTAAATTAACATCGCTTCTGGCTTATATGTGTAACCAAATCTGCAGAGTTAACCAGTTTTCCACGCATTAACCAGAATTGGGTTGATTTAATATGCTGTTGGGTTATTTCACAGCTTCACTTTTAGGAGCTGACTTCGCACAAAAAGCCTATTTCAAAAAAGACTATTTCATGAGTCTAAACTGAACAGATCATCTAACTGAAAAAGATATGCATTGATAGCCATGCAGTGAGTGAAACAAAATAAGTTAGACATAATAATTTATTTAACAGTTTATTTATTACAACAAACCCAGATCTAAAAAGCATGTGCTCTTCTCAATATGAGGGCATCCACCACCTGATTTGGGGTAAAGTCAGGCTGCATTCAGACCTGCAATGCATAAGGGAAAACAATTGTGTAATTGCTGTTAACAATTTAATTTTAGCAAGACTATCATAAGCAACGACCAGAAAATGATGTAGAAATTAATAAAAAATCAATCAGTCAAATCATTGTACCTTTAGGTAGGCTAAGCTAACATAGCCTACAGATTGCGGTTAAATTGTTTTATACAAAGTCACTTTCGACTGCAGTACATTTAAACAAAATTTAAAAATTCTATGATGAGACACTAACATCACCTACAATATAAATGAAATAATGGGTGTTTTAAATAATTATATGAATCACAAAAAAACTGCATAGGATGAGCAATAACCAGTAAAGTTGTCACTAACATTTTTGATAGCTGATGTTAGTAGGCTAAGTACATAATGCATTGCTGTGTTGCGTTTTGCGACTGCTCACTGAGGCTCCCGGTCGAGGGCCTGAGCTGAGTCTGCTACTCCTAACATCCACCTAAATGTTAACCCCAGATGTTTTTCCCTATAAGATAAGGCAACTCAGACATCCTTAAAAAATGGAAAGGACCCCTTGATTACTGGCCTTGATACAAGTAATCAAAAGAGGTTGTTGACAGTTGACTTGGGAGGCAGTGAATTATATAAAAGCTAAACGAGGCCTAATTGCCTTTTTCATCAAAAGAGAATAACTGCAGTGCCCCTTATGTTAGCACTGTGTTTGCACGTTTTGTCTGTATGTCTGTCTGTAGTGCTTTGTTCTCTTGTAAGTCTAATCTACTCTTTCCACCTGTAATCTTGGTCTTGTCCCACGCTTGGGCCCAATGTCCCCCTGTGTTCAGTGACATATGTGACAGTAACAGTAGCAGTTCTATGATTAATCCCCATCTCATAAACCTTCCTCATAGTGAATAATTTTAATAAGTTTCTCTTTCTCCAGTTTGTTGGTCAGCGCTCCAGTTGAGGAGGTCAGTGTAGATAGGAGAGGAAGAGTGTATCGCTGTCAGATCTCATCCTGTCCAGCACAAACATGCTCCTGTACAGACCTCCGCATTGATGGTAACTACTGATTCATTCACCTACTACTTTTTTTCTGTGAAATGTCTCATCATGTCACTTCCAAATAGATCAACTTAGTCAACTGAAATCAGTGGACAATAACCTAGTTAATAACTTAATAACAGCCTAACCTAACAGTGCACAATAATCTAATAGATTACTAGATTTCTACAGTGTCCTATGAAGTTCAATGGTAGGATTAATGTAATAGTGACTGAATTTAAATATAATAATAGTATTATTATTGCATTGGTGTTGGATGCCAACAAACTCCATCAAGTCATTTAAATCACAGATATCATAATCTGCGTTTTTGAGAATGAAAAAGTTAAGTTGTGCAATTTATGATATTCAGTCCTCTATCATATGTTGGGACAGAAAGCAGTCAACCTGTTAACATGTCTCTTGGGCTATGGATGAGGAAAGAGGAGACTAACTCTAAGACTGTGGTAAGATCATGCTTTGACCTGCTGTCTTTTAACATATCTTTAGGTGTGTCTGTTATTATTATGATTATTATTATTGTTGTTGTTGTTGTTGTTGTTGTTGTTGTTATTATTATTATTTGGCACTTTGAAATACCATGTTCATATGTAGCCTATTGGAAGGTGACAGACTTGGTTCAGCTGTGAATAATGTTTCTCTAAATACCACCTTAAATTACTGCAGTGACTGGGAATTGAATGCAGGTCTTGAAGGGTTTTTTCCTTCTAAACTCCAAAAATCTTGTATTCATTCCAATAATCTTCAAATTATATATTTTTTCATATAAGCCAAGATACAACACAAGTGTATTTGGGGAATAGTGGAATGAGTGGAGTGGAATTGTGTATCATAATGTAACATAATTCATTATAGAACAACAACAAAAGATTGTTGAAAATAGTGGATAAGAAAATAAGGTATAAATGGTCAATTTATTACACTTTCCTGTCAGTTTGTCTGAATGGGGTAGGCTACTAAGAGATGGATTTGTTAAATTTTCAAAAGCTCACATGTAAGCCAGGTTGTGAATCCCCGTCTTCTATAAATTATTGAGGTATCTTAACCACTCAGCTACTAATATTCTGTTTGGGTGAGAGAACATTTCAGACTTTATCAGCCACCCTTAAAAAAGCTAATGACAAGCAGGTAGCCTGCTGTTTATTCTTCATATCGCTAAGCTTTGACATGAGGTGAATTCAGCTATCCATTCACTTAAGGCATTTTCAAAACAGTTAACCCAGTAAATGCATACAGCTAACTACTCACACATACCTAATGGCTCTCATAAATTGTGACATGATTTGCTCCATGCACGTATCACTTAGAGACTATGATGCACCTATGCACTCTCTAAAGGTGTTCATTAAGAGGTCGACACAGCGTTGTACTATCCGAAGTTGATAAACATTTGAGATGGTTTTGCGGCCACAAGGTGAAGCAAAGGGCGCATTTCATCTCGAAAAGTGTATTAACTTTGAATAGGTGAATGTTGTAAAGTCCATTATTCCACTTATACAGAACATGGATCCACGCACGGGTGCCCAGCATTCCCCACAACCTATTGGTGAATTGACTTTTCATCTCTGTCTGTCAGGTCTGTGGCCCTACCATCCCCAAAGAGTGTGAACACCTCGATATATATGGAGGGATGTGTTTCAGTATCGATCAGAATTTCTCAAGTAGTGGTCCTGTACCCCGAAATCTCAGAGGTATGGGTAACATTTTAAATAAATTAGTCATAGCCGGATAGGTAAAGGAGCTCACAAAAGTGAGTATACCCCTCACATTTTTGCAGATATTTTGTCATATCTTTTCATGGGACAACACGATAGAAATGAAACTTTGATACTTAAAGGGTAGGTTAATTTTCTTTTACACTTAAAGCCTTGATTTCTGATCATTTATGATAAGATACAATTAAGATTGAAATTTTGCAACCACCCCTCCACCCCCACCAACAGAATGGCTACATAGGTCTTTCCTAATATGCATTAAGCTTTCTTTGGATAGATGTGAAAATCACTGAGTGGTCAGTAATGTTCACTAATAAGATCGCTGCAAAATATGGTTTTCAACAGGTTTTTAACCATTCATTCCCAGTTTTTTCCTATTTTTTCAAGCCCATCACACCAGTATGTACACTTCCACCTAAAAGTTTGAAGAAATACAAGCTGATGGAAGTCACACTATGCGATGACATTAGACCACTCAGTGAGTTTCACGTCTTTACAAATGAAAGTTTAATGAGCTTTAGGAAAGACTGCCGCAGTACACCTATGACTAAATCAGATTTCTACTGGAATCCTCTCCAATTCCTTGAAGACGACATCACCGAGCTTGTGGATGTCGGACACCTTGCTTTCCTCCACCTGCTGCTTAAGGATGCATCACAAGTGCTCAGATGGGTTTAGATACTTGGCCAGTCCAAGTGTCCTTTATCTTCAGCTTCCTCAGCAAGGCAGTTGTCATCTTGGAGGTGTGTTTAGGGTCATGCTGTTAAACTGCCAGACCTTGCATGTGGCCCTGTTTCTGCAGAGAGAGGATCATGCTCTGCTTGGAATTCATGTTTCCCTCTATGAAATGCAGCTCCCCAGTGCCAGCATTCATGCAGCCCTAGGTCATGACGCTACCACCACCAAGCCTGACTTTAGGCAAGGGACAGTTGTCTTGGTGCTTACCAGATTTGTACACTTGTCAGTGTGTCTGTTCCTT
This sequence comes from Tenualosa ilisha, assembly GCA_015244755.2. Classification (NCBI taxonomy): domain Eukaryota; kingdom Metazoa; phylum Chordata; class Actinopteri; order Clupeiformes; family Clupeidae; genus Tenualosa; species Tenualosa ilisha. The sequence goes on along the minus strand of PYXC01002240.1, from coordinate 468,602 downwards.
TTCTCTGTGGTGTTCCTGCTTTCCTCAGTGTTGGTTGGTCCCAGCTGCCACCGCGGTGCCCTTGAGCAAGGCACTTAACCCTAAGTTGGGAGACTGGCCCTGAACAGTTGATAGTTGACAAACTGTAAGTCGCCTTGGATAAAAGTGTCTGCTAAATGCATAAATGAAATGTAATGTAATGGTTAGAACTGCACAAACTCTCTCGAATGTCTATATGACCTTGAGTCTTTATGGACCGCTTTTACGTCATTACATCGTCAGACATCTACGGGCATCTGTGCATCCAGGGAGCTGCAGAAGTGGGTCCAATGGCGGACAACGGCTCTTGGCAGTCTGGAAGGTAAAAGAAGGCGAAAGAAGGGTGTTTTTTCCCTGTCATGACTCAATTCAAAGTTTGTGTCATCGGTATAGGTTAATATATGTGTCAGCAATGTTTTAATGCAATGTTTGTACTATGAACCAGAGGTAACATTGACTGTGAAGTTTCTGCGCTAACTAGCTAACTAGCTAACATTTCCCATTCATCATACTAACATCAGCAAACATTAGTGTGGTATATCGGTGCTGAAGAAACCCAAGTTCAATATCAGTATTCGCCCCATAATCACTAAATTCGTTTGACTTTTGTATTGCCAATACTGGTGGTTATATGAGTGAGTAATTATTACATTTTGTAGTTACACTGACTGGATGGCATGATGTTCCTAACTAGCAGTAAATGTTACCCACTAATGACATTCTCTGGAAGCATGCTGGCAAATGATAACTCGCTAGCAAACGAAGAAGTTCCTTCTTGTTTTAAAACAGCGCTCCCCCACCATCACTTAGTTAATGTGATGAGCAAATTATCAACCATGGTAAATATTGGTAAATACATGCACTAGGTCAATTTTTCAGTTTAAACTAAGGGTGTACTAGGTTGACAAGGTATTCTGAAGTTCCCAACTAGCAGCTATCTGTTAACTTTGGTTTACTTTAGTGGTCCCATGTTAGCTGTCTTGCTTGGCTAGGCTACAAATGAGCAGCTTGCTGTCATTTGAATTTTATGTACATTTTTCTTTTTTCACTTCCAGAACACAAACATAGGAGGTGCAAGATCCGTTAAACTCAACATAATTGTTGCAGCAAAGATTGAGGAGTGTGGGTAAAATCTATACTTTTTAAATATGAAGCATGAGACACAGCAATTTTCCAAAATTACACGTCAGATTTTTTTTACAAATGAGGATTAATAATTAAAATGATTATCTTCATAGTAGTGCTCCATACATGATGCCAGGATGCGCTGTGGTTCACCACAGGATGCGCTGTGCTCTGCCCACATGGAGGAGAGGAGAACCCATGTGAGTAAGAGAACCCATGTGAGTATGTGAGCCCATGTGAATATGAGAGCCCATGTGAATATGAGAGCTCATGTGAATATGAGAACCCATGTGAATATGAGAGCTCATGTGAATATGAGAACCCATGTGAATATGAGAACCCATGTGAATATGAGAGCCCATGTGAATATGAGAGCTCATGTTAATATGAGAACCCATTTGAATATGAGAACCCATGTGAATATGAGAACCCATGTGAATATGAGAACCCATGTGAATATGAGAGCTCATGTGAATATGAGAACCCATGTGAATATGAGAACCCATGTGAATATGAGAGCTCATGTGAATATGAGAACCCATATGAATATGAGGATTTGCCAGGTGAGCCTTTGTTGAAATCATACTAATTTCCACAAAGTCCTAAACTGAGGCTTGAATTCTCTTTCTTTATTGTGAAATCTTAAGTAAGGATAATGTATGTCCTGTATTATTCATCAGTAATAATGGTAATAATGGTAACTCTGTTACAACCTTCAAATTAAGTGGTATAGACTTGGTACGAAAAAGTATAACAAAGAAGAGTGAAGGACAGAATTTTGTATTTATTGTACATACAAATTACAGTACATACTGAGTGAGTACTGGAACAGTAGTGCATGGTCTACTGCCAGCAAATTGCTTACTAAGCTTCTACTTTTCTAAGTCCGTACCCCTTAGTGCTCTAAATATAAAGTGTTGCCCTGTCCATGTCCAGTGCAAGCCAGTTGTATGGTCACATTTCTGCTCTTGCTTTAGGTTGGGGCATGGTAGCACTGATGTTGGTCTCCTTTTTTTATCACCCAGTGAGAAGAAGTGAAGATCACAGTTCAGGGCATCAGATTTCACAAGGTAAGGACTCTCTCTCAAAAAAATGGAGTATTTTGATATGACTTTCCTATATGATTTGTTTATTTGTATCCATAATTTTAGCTGTGCTGTACACTTCCAAGAGCTTCAGACCAGATCAGTCAGCCCTTGCAGCTAGAAACAGCATTCAGAACTACTTCTACACCTTGTCTTCACTTTCTGCCTCTTATGAACTCCTGAAAGCACGTAATGTGTTTTACCTTTCCGATAGCAAAGCTCTGACCTCAATCTGTAATAATAATCTCAATAATTCATTAATGAAAATATGTTAGTGTCTGCAGTAGGCCCACATTACTTTTTTAATCAGTAAGATGTAGCATTTGAAAATGTATTGTGGATTTTATCCAGACATCATAATGCTTTTTGACATTGTTGCATTGGGTTTAAAATAAACAGTGAACCCTGAATTGCGTTGTTTGTAAATCTGTTGATGTAAAATCATTTCTAAATTAAGAACTCTATTACAGTGTAAATGTTTGGACTCCAGTGTCAGTGTTAGTTTAACACTGTACATAAGTGTACTTCTATGGAGTATTACACACACTATCCAATTTGCTGTGTGGACACCACCTGAGCAAGTTTATCTTGGTCTTATCAGACCACAGGACATGGTTCCAGTAATTCAGTAATGCTCTTGAACTGTTGTCTTCAGCACACAAAACCAAGATCAACTTGTTTGACTCAGATGGTGTCCAGCGTGTGTTGCAGCACGCTGGTGAGGAGCACCAAGACAACTGTCCCTTGCCTAAAGTCAAGCATGGTGGTGGTAGCATCATGGTCTAGGGCTGCATGAATGCTGCTGGCACTGGGGAGCCGTAGTTCATAGAGGGAAACATGAATTCAAGCAGAGTATGATCCCCTCTCTTTGTAAACTGGGCCGCATACATGGCATGGCAGTTTTACAGCATGATAACGAGCCTAAACACACCTCCAAGATGGCAACTGCCTTGCTGAGGAGGTTGAAGATGAAGGTGATGGACTGGCCAAGTACCAGTCACTTATGCACTTATGGTGCATCCTTAAGCAGAAAGTGAAAGAGAGCAAGGTGTCTAACATCCACCAGCTCTGTGATGTCATCATGAAGGAGTGGAAGAGGATTCCATTAGAAACCTGTGCAGCTCTGGTGAATTTCAAGCCCTTAGCAGTTAAGGCAGTGCATAATGATTTTGCTCACACAAAATATAATAATAATATAATATAATAATAATATAATAATAATATTATATAAATATAATAATAATAATACATTTGTTAATGTTGAGCTATTTTACATCAACCAGATGCTCTTATCCAAAGTGACTTACATTTGTCAACTATCAATTACATCAGGGCCAGTCTCACAGACCCACAATTTGAGGATTTGAACCCACAATTTACTTGCATGCAGGCTACTTGCATGCTAGCCAGGTTCCTTAACCACTACGCAACCACTGGCCCATTTTCAGAGGAGAATAAATCTATAAGCTGTACAATGACTACTTTAAGTTGTATCAAAGTTTAATTTCTAAAGTGTTGTCCCATGAAAATATGACAGAGTTTTTGCAAAAATGTGAGGGTTGTACTCACTTTTGTGAAATACTGTATGTAGGTATCAGACACTTTTATCTTCAAAGTGCAATAGGCATGTGATGAAAAAGGAGTGTATTTGGTCCATCAGGCAGCAGAGTAACCACGTGAACCACTGCACTGGTACTATCAATGAACACATAAGTACTAATTAAGGAATGCTAACCCCACCCCAGCCTTCTCAGGAGGTGTAGACAATCTTGGCCCTCCTTGTACAGGGCATCTGTTTATAGCCTCAGGATATAGCTTATTGTTTCTGACCCAGAATTTTAGGTGCAGGAGAGGTATCACCGAACAACCCTGCACGTGTTGCTAAATGTTTTGCCCATTACACAGACTGTCCAGTGGACAATGGCTTGGACATAGCCTTTCTCTTGGATGGCTCAGGAAGTGTGGAGAGTGAAGACTTCCAGAAAATGAAAGACTTTGTAATGAATCTCATTGAGAAATTTATAAACAAAAACACTCAGGTAAGCATGTTACATATGCTTTACTTCGTTTTAAAGGTACTGTAACTGTTTGAATAGAATAAGACCAGAAGACTATGGAGATAATTTGTGGGTTTATTATTCAAGCAAAAAAAAAAAAGCCAACAAAAATACAAAACAACAAAAACCAAAAAAACCCCAAACGTTTTGGTTGCAAGTTCCCCTAAACGTAATGAGTGGGAGCAGAAGAGATGGACTGCTTTTTTTCTTTGCCTGAATAATAAAGACACAAAATGATCTCTATAGAAGACAACATTTGTTTTGTGACTAACATTTGTTTTGTGACTGACATAACTGACCACTGTTTTGGGAACATTAATGATGGAATTGCTGTCTTAAGGCAACATAACATGGTCAAAACACTTTACTTGATAGGTAAGTACATAACACATTCATACACAACTTTGCATAAATGTGGAAGACAGAATGGCTTGTCAATATAAAAGTTAAACGGTCTCAAAGCAGCTTTGCCGTTTTTGTTTTAAATCTGTTACCTAATCATGTCACATCTAGATGTCTGTGTATATGAGTCATCCATTGACATGAGTCATCCATTGACGTGATTAACATGAGTCAATGTGTGAATTGGAGTTGAATTGGTCATTATGATCACAGGATCCAGAGAGTGTTAACTGCTCTGATGGTAATGAGCAGTTAAACTCCTTGGGATGGGAGGTGTGGTCTACAGCTCACAGCTACACCAACAGTCCAAAGATAAATCTTCTGGTCTTCCCATCACCAGCCCAGAACTGAAGAAGCCTTTTGGATGAAAGGTGAAACCTCTTCAAGCTCCCAAAAGAAGTCCAGTTGCACATAACTGAACACTTTGAGTCACATTTAGATATTTCACGAACATCTATTTGATATATTAAACCTACTTCGAATGTCACTTCATTATACAAGTTGTGAAATATTCATAATCACTTTAACACTGGCAGGAGCTGACCAGTATTTGTGTCCCCACATTTACATTTGTGTATAGGCAAGGTAGCAAAAGATTAAAATGATATACATGACTCATATATTCATGAAATATTTACAAAGGCTGCAGAGATTAAATTAATAGTATCTAGGTTACACAAATAGGCAATAGTTCAGCTGAATGTAGGCTAGTTTACCTTCCAGTGTTAAACTCAGTGATTACAAATACAGTGAATACAAAAACAGCAATGCTGCTATGCAATTGTTGGACTTTTATTTTGACAAGTTGTTGTCGTTCTGTCTTCCACATTAATGAAAGGTTTGGTATGAATGTAACATGAGACATGAGTCATGTCTCATGAAACAGTCATGAATGCATTATGTGCAGTTTATGACAGCTGCTATGAAAGTGTTATGAAGGGACCCATCAAGTAAAGTGTTACCAGAAGAACAGATGTTGACCCGAAGCGCTTGACAGGCAGATCGTAACATGATAAAAAAGATACAGAACAAGCAGCTACAAGAAATTTTCACAGACAGAGAGAGAAAATGAATAAATAAACAAACAGAGAGAAAATGAATAAATAAAGAAACAGTTTGGACTTTTTATAGATTATTTCTAACATTTTCTGTTCCCCCTCCACTAGTTTGCCATTGTGCAGTTTGCCAAAAGGTGTACAATAGAGATAAACTTCAAGAATTTCAACATATACAAGCAGAGGAATTCATGGAAAACAAAAATACGACATATTACTCAGCTTGCAGGCTGGACATACACAGCAGAGGCAATAAATAAAGTCATGTAAGTCTAATATGTGGAAGACCACAAGGGGATGTATTACAATTTGTATCTTCTTTCCCAATAAACTATCATTTATATGTGTGGTGTATCAAAGGCCACTGAGGGATGTGCCACAACTTGTAACTATCATTTATACTAACTCTTTTATGTTGTCTTTGTGAATTAAAGGCAATCTAGGCCAAACTTTGAAAAAGAGCAAAAAAATAATATCATCATCAAAACATATTCCGCTGTCCCAAATGCCATCATTTATATGCAGCTTTTACATAGCATTGTGGTTAAGAAACCTGGTTAGCATACTAGTGGCCCGGAATTTGTTTGTTCAAATCCCAGTTGCCACCATTGTGCCCCAGAGCAAGGCACTCAACCCTAAATTGCTCGAGGGGAGACTGGGCCTGAAGTACAGGACAGTGGACAAAATGTAAGTCATTTTGGAAAAAACCATCAGCTATATTTAAATGCAGCTTTGTTGTTCAAGTCAAAGCAGCTACTGTCTTATGCATGTTGTCTTGTCATTGTCATGAACGCCACATGTATGTTAATACATTGTGTGTTGGGGGGGGGGGGGGGGGGGGTCCTGATAGCCTGAGGGTAAAAACTGTCCTTTAGCCTTGTGGTTTTGGAGGCCACACTTCTGTACCTCCTTCCAGAGAGCAATAGTTTGAAGAGTCTGTGCTGAGGTTGGGTTTAGTCCTTGATGTTGGAGGCTCTGCTGTGGACCCTGTAGTGGTAGATGTCACAGGGTTGCAGTAGGTCAGGATGCTCTCTATGACACAACTGTAGAAATTTGTGAGTATCCTAAGAGGCATGCCAAACTTCCTCAACCTCCTTAAAAAGTAGAGACGCTGTTGGTTTCTTGACTGGGTGGTGTCCATGTGATGTCGTCACTGATGTCAACCCCCAGGAATTTTAAAGCCGTTTATTCTTTCCACCACAGAGTTCCAGATACTGTTAAGGGCTGAGCTGTAGTCGCTGAAGATCATCCTAACATACGTGCCCCTGTTTTCCAGATGGGAAAGGGCGATATGCAGGGCTGCTGAGATAGTGTCAGCTGTTGGTCTGTTGGGGCGGTATTCAGGGGGTCCAGTAACTCAGGTAAGCTGTGTTGGATGTAGGCCAGGAGCATCTTCTAAAACCACTTCATTATGATTGGAGTGAGTGCTACTGGTCTGTAATCATTCAGTCAGGTGGCTGGACTCCTTTTAGGGACCGGGATGACAGTGGTGGTCTTGAAACATGTTGCAACTGATGTTTAGGTCAGGGACAGGTTAAAAAATGGAGATGAATGCCTCAACCAGTTCAGCAGTGCAGAGATTGAGGTCCTGCCTAGGGATATTGTGTTAGGACAGTTGCTTTTTGGGTATAAATATTCCTCAGTGCCCTGTACACGTCATCCACTAATTAAGTCAGTGGCGGTTCATGAGCAGCCTGAGATTGATAAACCCTGCCTGCTGCATTGGTGTTTGAACACTCAAAACAGGAGTAAATTTGTTAAGTAGGTATGGAGGTGGTGATATTGGTTGTGTTGGTGACTGCATCCCTGTAATCTGTGATATGCTGTAGTGCTTCTGTTTGTTGCTGTTTAGCTTCTTTAACTGATTCCCAATTTTTCGCTGTTTTGTACTTCACCTCGCTGCCTGTTCTGAATGTGTGGGAGTGAACGTGCAGCCTTTGTTGTACCTGTCTGTTCATCCATGGTTTCTAATTGGATATTGTATAGTGCCTGAGAGTCCAAAGTAAGGGCAGGGCACAGCTTTTTTGGCTTCTGGTGTTACTGTAAACATGATCTAAAATATTCTGGCCCCTAGTGGGAAAGTTTACATGCTGGTGGTGTACAGCTTTTTTGGCTTCTGATTTTACTGTAAACATGATCTAACATATTCTGGCCCATAGTGGGAAAGTTTACATGCTGGTGGTGCTTCAACATGGCATTATAGAGTCTACAACAGTCTTGCATCCAAGAGTGCAGCCTCACATCACAATCAGTAATTGTGCAGCAATGTCTAATACTTGGGGATATATCTATGGCAAACGACCCGTTTATTTCACAGGAGAGAGATCTTTGTAGAATCGGCGGGAAACAGGCCAAAAGCCAAGAAGGTGTTACTGGTCATTACAGATGGCGCATCCAATGGACGGCAAAGTCTGGAGGATGCCACAAATAATGTACATCGGAGTAATGTTGTTTGCTATGCTATTGGGGTACAGTATGGAATCCTTTTTATGTTGTATGGTTCAATATAGAATGTTCTGTCTTTTGTCTGTCTAATGCATTTAGACTTTACAGACTTGCCCCTGTCATGCATACAGTAGGAGGCATGAAAACAGGCTCTTAACGTAGCACATTGCGACAAATGAATGACTAATATTGTCCTCACTCTGGTTCATTCACTTCTACAGGTTGGAGACTACAACATAGATGAGCTGAACATGATTGCCACAGACCCCAAAGAAAAGCATGTTCGTACAGTGTCAAATTTCAGTGCACTAGATGGGCTCAAAGCAACGTTAGAGGAAAATATTGCGATTGAAGGTGCGCTCTCTCCTCTCTTCTTCTGTGTGTAGGTGTTTGAAAGAGATGGAGAGAGCTTGCCTTGCATATGTGTACACACATAATAATAACTAGATGTACCGCATAGCGATACATGGTATGACCGCCGCAATGTATTGAAATGTGAGAACTGTTGGCATGACAAGTGTGTGGTAGAACAGTGTTGTGAGGTGGGAATTAGATTGGAAATTATGTCTTGGAAGTGGGTATGGATGTGTTTTTTGAATGAATGAGATTGTGTGTGATTTTGTAGTGTGTAGGAGTGATTTATGAAAGGGTAGGTGTTGTCATAGTATGTATGTAGCCTACATGTGTTAATTTGAACTCTTGCCACTTGGTGTTTGTGTAGAGATGGTAGTCATAAGATTGTCTTGTATGGAATATTATATAAAAAAATTCTGTTGTGAAAGTTGTGTGTAGAAGTGAATGTATGTTGTTGTTTGACGGAGCAAAGTGATGAGCAGACACAGGTTACATTTTGTTTGGTAGGTCTTGTGCAAGAACTGGGATGGAAGGAGGCTGGTACATTGGGATAAGGATGGTTGTGTGAAACACCAGGAGTGCATGGAGGATGTTTATAGTAGTTGATCATGGTAGAATGTTCAATGATAAAGGTTTTGTTTGTGGGTGTGTGTTTGGTGAATATTGTGAAATAAAAGTGTAATAAACTAGCATTCTCTAGATAATAGGCAAAATAACATTTTGTACAATTACAGCACCCCCTATGGACCAAATTTTATAGCACGTGCAGTGGTTTTAGAGGTCTTTGTGCTGATTGTGCGTGACGTATTTTGTGCAGTTCCCACCTTTTCGGTCCAAGATATTGGCAACTCAAAATCCCAATTTTTGCATTTACCCTTATCACTAGGTGGCGCTATGCTTCACGTGAGCGTTTATGGGCTGGGTTGATACGTCTCTGTAACACCAACATACTAACACAAAATCGTTATCTTGGGCAAAAATGTTAACGAGTTATTTAACAAAAACTGTTTTTTGACACCTAGCTTGGGCGATAAACAGCGCCCCCTATGACGAAATATCACAAAATTTAGTACACATGACAAAAAAGCTGTTTAGAGATGGCATGCCAAGTTTGACCAAATTTGAGCAATTAAAAGCCAAGATATGTACTTTTAAAGAATTTTAAGCTACGTGTTAAATGTTCATTGACGTGTAACTTCGAAACAATTTATCTCAAGATAAATCCTTTGATAACTTTTTGTCAGCATTGTCTGTAGATGACGTATACCAAATTTGGTGAGATTCACATTAACGGCCTATGACGAGTTCGTTCAGATTCGTTTTCGCAATGTTCAAATTTCATGTAAATTGTTTTCGTTGGAAGTGGGCGTCGACCAGTGTTTTCCATGCGTGAGGTTCAATAGATTTTACGATAAAAAAAAAAAATGTTGTAAACATTAGCATTCTCTAGATAATAGGCAAAATGACATTTTCTACAATTACAGCGCCCCCTATGGACCAAATTTTATGGCATGTGCTGTGGTTTCAGAGGTCTTTGTGGTGATCGTGCATGACATATTTCGTGCAGTTCCCACCTTCTCGGTCCAAGATATTGGCAACTCAAAATCCCAATTTTTGCATTTACCCTTATCATTAGGTGGCGCTATGCTTCACGTGAGCGTTTATGGGCTGGGTCGATACGTCTCTGTAACACCAACATACTAACACAAAATCGTTATCATGGGCAAAAATGTTAACAAGTTATTTAACAAAAACTGTTTTTTGACACCTAGCTTCGGCGATAAACAGCGCCCCCTATGACGAAATGTCACAAAATTTAGTACACATGACAAAAAAGCTGTTTAGAGATGGCATGCCAAGTTTGACCAAATTTGAGCAATTAAAAGCCAAGATATGTACTTTTAAAGAATTTTAAGCTACGTGTTAAATGTTCATTGACGTGTAACTTCGAAACAATTTATCTCAAGATAAATCCTTTGATAACTTTTTGTCAGCATTGTCTGTAGATGACGTATACCAAATTTGGTGAGATTCACATTAACGGCCTATGACGAGTTCGTTCAGATTCGTTTTCGCAATGTTCAAATTTCATGTAAATTGTTTTCGTTGGAAGTGGGCATCGACCAGTGTTTTCCATGCGTGACTTTCAATAGATTTCACGATAAAAAAAAAAATGTTGTAAACATTAGCATTCTCTAGATAATAGGCAAAATGACATTTTCTACAATTACAGCGTCCCCTATGGACCAAATTTAATGGCATGTGCTGTGGTTTCAGAGATCTTTGTGGTGATCGTGCATGACATATTTCGTGCAGTTCCCACCTTCTCGGTCCAAGATATTGGCAACTCAAAATCCCAATTTTTGCTTTTACCCTAATCACTAGGTGGCGCTTTGCTTCACGTGAGCGTTTATGGGCTGGGTCGATACGTCTCTGTAACACCAACATGCTAACACAAAATCGTTATCTTGGGCAAAAATGTTAACGAGTTATTTAACAAAAACTGGTTTTTGACACCTAGCTTCGGCGATAAACAGCGCCCCCTATGACGAAATGTCACAAAATTTAGTACACATGACAAAATAGCAGTTTAGAGATGGCATGCCAAGTTTGACCAAATTTGAGCAATTAAAAGCCAAGATATGTACTTGTAAAAAATTTTAAGCTACGTGTTCAATGTTCATTGACGTGTAACTTCGAAACAATTTATCTCAAGATAAATCCTTTGATAACTTTTTGTCAGCATTGTCTGTAGATGACGTATACCAAATTTGGTGAGATTCACATTAACGGCCTATGACGAGTTCGTTCAGATTCGTTTTGGCACTGTTAAAATTTCACGTAAACCGTTTTCATTGGAAGTGGGCGTCGACCAGTGTTTTCAATGGGTCAGTAGTTTTCACAATAAAAAAAAAATTGCTGTAAACATTAGCATTCTCTAGATAATAGGCAAAATGACATTTTCTGCAATTACAGCGCCCCCTATAGTCCAAATTTCATGGCTTGTGCTGTGGTTTTAGAAGTCTTTAGGGTGATTGTGCATGACATATTTTGCGCAGTTCCCAGCTTCTCGGTCCAAGATATTGCCAACTCAAAATCCCAATTTTTGCATTTACCCATATCAGTAGGTGGCGCTATGCTTCAAGTGAGTGTTTATGGGCTGGGTCGATACGTCTCTGTAACACCGACATATTACAAAAATTTCGTGTTGTTGGGTGAAAGGTTCATCGAGTTATTCAGCGAAAACTTTTGCCGGTCTCCCCCTCTTTGACGGACACTGGCACAGTGGGGGGGGGGGCCCTTGGGGGCCAAAAGCTCATATTTAGCGGCGGTCATAATAATAATAATAAGAAGAAGAAGAATATTGAACATAGCGTTAAATATTATAATGTTTGTGTTATATTCTGTATTTGGTAATACTTTCTATGAATCCAGTATTCATAAAGGATTTGAAATGCATTTATAAAAGGTTATAATGCATTCATAAAGCCTTATAGCTAATGACATTAGTATTCATAACTGTTTATACATTCTCATGACTGTGCTCATAAGGCATTATAATGTTGTCATATAAGCCAATATGATATAATTGTCATTGTCTTTAAGTAACTTGAAGTTGTTATTGTCTTTAATGGTGCCTTATTGATTTTCACGCATAATTATGAATGATCTTACTTTACTTAGAATATCCACTGAGCACTTGAAACCCTTCATTGTTTGTCATAACCAATTTGGCATATAAAGAACAATTAACAAATTGAAGCTTGATCATGTTTTGTTACACTTCAAGTTGTAAAGGCTTATAAGATAAAATTATAATGCCACATAAGTCATAAGAATATATACATTGTTATTAACACTAACTGCAGTAGTTACAAGACTTTCTGAATGTATTAGAACCGTTTATGAATGTGTTTATAATGCTCTATGAATACTGGGCTCATGGAAACTGTTACCCTGTATTCTTCATAAAAGGTCAGTTTTTTTATTTTCTAGGGACTCAAACGTCTAGTGAATCCACTCATATGGAGTTTGCACAGGAAGGATTCAGTGCTGCACTGGTTATGGACTCCCAGGTGCACACAGTTTCTCTTCGTCATGAGACACCATTATACCCAGACAGGATTGTTTGGGATATACAGTAATTTAAATTGTCTGCCTACCTTTCCTGACCTTATATTCATTAATTCTTTTTGTGTGTTGTAGGAGAAATTTCTGATGAGTGCAGTGGGGGCGTACACGTGGAAGGGGATCTACCAGGAGTACGACTCCAGTGGACTGAACCCTGTGTCCTGGAAGATTGGCCAAATGGAATCATATAGTTATATGGGTAAGGAAGCCGCACATATTTGAGATTTCCATAAATGTTATTTTGGAAATGAGATGTTCAGACCATATTCAGAAACATGTTAAACCAATTTTGGCCATTAGTCTGAGCGAATTAGGTTTGAAGTAAATAGAGCAAAGGCATTTTTGGAACTGTTGGATTCGTCTTGTTATGTTGACTAAGGATATCAGTTGCTTACAATGGCAAATGTGAACAGCAAAATCTAGAAAAGCACGCAGAGAGTGCAGACCTCTGCCAAGGCAATATTGACGTTCTGCTTGTGATGTTGTTTTTATTTTGTGCCACGGTAAAATGGGAATCGAATAAATGAGTTTCAGTGGGATGAGTCTAGCAGTTGGCCTATTTCAGTGAGATTTAACCTTGGTTATGCCCTGTTAAGTATGTTGCTTTCATGTTTTGAATAAACTAACATCTTTATATAAATACTCTTCAGTTCATATCCTTAGACTTTAGTAATATTTTAACCATCGTCTTCACATGCACTCACCAACTTTCTCTCAGAGCAACGCCGGTTGCTATGGACTCAAATGCCATGACCACCAGTTTTTGTCGGTTTGTAACATCAGCAATGATTTTCTGTTATTAGCAGATTCAAACTGCCACAATAAATGAAACTACAAAGGCGCGGGAGAATATTTTCACTTCACTATAATGTAGTTCTAATGGCTTTTGCTGTACAACTTATGATGTGGTCCCGATGACATGCTTGCAGAACATCAATACGGTCATTGACACAATACAAATCCAAGATGGTGTTCCAGATCATCACCAAAATTTAATCAACTGCCCCTTGTCTTAATACCCACATTGTCTGATGCAGTCTATGCTGTACTTTTTGAGTTGTTTTGTACAGAGAGACAGACAAACAAACAAATGTCGGCGAACAGATAACCTCCTTGGCGGAGGTAAAAATTCAATACTACCAACTAACCTAATTAAAATCAATAGGCCAAAATCAGATGTTAAGATATTATGATTTTTTCAAATATCTCCAAAGTATGTGGAAGGATCATCTTCATTTGACATACCTACTCTCTATCAAGGCCTGATGAGGTCAAGGCCACAGAGGCACTCTTAAATACAGTGTTATGGGCACAGTGTCCCAAGAAAGTTTTCATACATTATAGCACAGTAAAGCATATATAAGGCTATAAGAACTGTCCCACCTTCCTCTAGCCTTTATTCTGTTGCACAGTCCTGTAAATAATCCTACAGTGGACTGTAGGTGAACTGTATGGCCATACTTTCTGTCCTCCACCTAGCCTGACAAGCCAAACTATAACATCAAATTGTATAGTCTGGCCACGGCCAATAGACTAGGCTCCATCCCAGGGGCGGAATCAGCAGAAACAGCAAATATGTCCTTCTTTGAAACAAATAACTTGAGTGCCTTTTTCTGCTCAACTGTCAAAGAAAAGCCCAAGTCTTACAAAGCCAATTCAAATGATGAATATTCCTTGGAGACTTGGTTGATTTGCACCGTCACAGCCCTCTTGTTATCGTGCAAAGCCCACCCTATGACTCTCTACAAAGGCAGAGCCTTGTGATTGGTCTTACCAATCCATGATCCTGTATTATTGTACATAGGTATACCAAAAATAGAGTTGATATTTTGTAATTAAGGGACAGACATTCAACTACTTTTCATTTTCTCTGAGCTTACATTTCCTAGATGTGAGTTTACATGAGTGCATGTCCCACCTTCCACCACCATGTCATGTGCAATACATGTAGTCTTACTCTTGGATAATAGATGACTAATTATACAGTCAATGCATTTTGGACATAAATAATGCTGAAACGTTTATATGGACCTTTATATTGCAGTATATATCTGAGAAGCCAGAGATGCAGGTCCTCAGTATTCACTCTGCTTGACCTATCAGCAGCATCTCATATGGTCAACCACCGTATCCTACTGAACAAACTGGCAAATATTGGCATCAAAGGCAAAGCGCACTCCTGGTTTGAATCCTATCTCACTGGGCAAACGTTCAATGTGGCATGGCTAAGAAAAACATGTGCGCTGCACCACCTCACCACGGGGGTGCCCCAGGGCTTAGTGCTGGGGCCCCTTCTATTTGGCATGTATACCACCTCATTGGGTCCAGTCATTCATTTGCATGTCTTCCCCTATCATTGCTATGCAGATGATACCCAGTTCTAGCTGTCCTTTCCTCCTGGTGACTCCATAGTGTCAACACGATTTTTTTTTCTGTCTTTCTGACTGGATGAAAGAACATCACCTCCAATTAAACCTCTCCAAAACAGAACTGCTTGTCTTCCCAGCCAAGTAATACAGTAAACCATACATCAGCCAACAACAGCCTTACAATAGACCCCCTATCTGTTGCTCCCTCAGAGGTTGCAAGAAACCTGGGCATCGTAAATGATGACCAGCTGACCATTGCTGATCACATTGCCTCTGTAGTTCGATTTTGCCACTTTTCCTTATTCAGCATAAGTCGTACCTCACCCAACATGCAACCCAATTTCCCAAATTTTCTCATTCCCACAGACAACATGAAACTACAGATCTATAGATCGATTCACACCAGATTTCTCCTTTAAATTGTGTGCCTTCACATGCCATAACTTTTATGACCTTAACCTTTGACCCCATGATCTTGGGTAGGTTACCTAATCAGTTCATGTATACTTCATAATGAAGAACTATAGGCAGCTGGGCAGCTAGGCAGTTGGAGACATATCACACAAACACTACATTTGTGCATGACCCCCCCACCCCCATACAACCTTAACCTTTGACCTACAACCTTGAACTCAGTTCATCATGCCTTTATAGTGAGTAAGTGTGCCAAGTTTGAGGAGGATCTTTTATCCAGATCAGGATATGTAAAGTAATGTCTGGATATACCTAGGTGCAATTTTGACCCAACATTTTTTTTGCCATGGTCCATTGAAGGCTCTGTATTTTTTTTCCTGGAAAGGATTGGCGTGGTAAGCACATGAAATGTGAATGAAGAAGTTATGTCACCAATGCTGTCCACTGATGTCTCTTCCCTCTCCCAGGTTACACAATAGCTGTGGCAATGAGGAGAGGAATGAGGTATCTTGTCTTAGGGGCTCCAAGGTACAAACACAGAGGACAAGTTGTTGTCCATCACCAGAACCAAACACAATACCTGGAGAGTGAGCAGGTAGCTATGCACTGCTGGGGGACACAAGCATGTTTCAGCCTAATTGTTGTTTTTATAGAACTTCATGCACTTTCATTTGTTACAAAAATGACAGAAAAAACATTTAAAAATGAAGAAGATAGCCTGCTAAGATTGTACAGACCACAAACGTAGTGATCTGGGCATATTTGGGCTTTTATTTTGACAATATAGAATGTGCCTCTATCACAGAATGCTGTATACCTCTTTCACTATGTTTTGTAGTGTTTACTGTGTTAGCAGGGTAGTTCACTCATTTCTGAAGAGATCTTAGTCATTTTTGTCCAGAATGGCAGTGCTTCAGGCCCACAAACAACATTATGCTAAAATGTGCCAGAGCTCCCTTTAAGTTGTTTTCCATAACTAGTACAAAACACTGGGGTGTGGGCAGCCATGCACTTTAATACTTAAATGTTTGGGACCATACAGCACAGTATACTCTATATGTGTTCTGCTATACTTTAGAGTGGACCATACAACATTTTATAAATGCTGGATCAATAAGTCAGATATTGTATTCAGTAAGCTTATGCTTACTTCATGGAACATCTGTGATTTAAACATGTACAGCAGGCATGTGTGATTCATTAACAAAATGGTTTGTTGGTTTGTATGTGTGTTTATGTGTGTGTGTGTTTCCCGGTTTTCTTCTCTGTTCAGATTGGTTCATACTTTGGAGCAGAGGTGTGTGTGGTGGATTTGGATGGAGACTCCAACACTGACCTGATTCTGGCATCGGCCCCCATGTACACACATGGAGATGCAGAGGGGAAAGTCTTTGTCTATAGGTTTCCACATGAGGTAATATGGAGCAGCTATTTCAGCTGAATTGTTGATGACTTGTGAAGCATTTTTCCTTGTCACTGCAAAATGATTGTGATCCACTACACAATTGTGAATCTCCTACAGGATAAATATAATGATCGATCTATCTATCTATCTATCTATCTATCTATCTATCTATCTATCTATCTATAACAAACAATCCCAATCCAATAAATAGGACTGTAGCAACTGAGGAGGGTAAACATTCCTCTTTATGTAGACAAAGATGATGGAAAGTTAATGGAAAGTTAATACAGTTGCTCTAAAAATAGCCTAGGGCCCACAGAGTGGTGGTCTGTAGTCTGTAGGACTGTGGTCTGTAGTCTGTAGAACTGTGGTCTGTAATTTGTCTTTCCCTCCAGGGCTCCAGATTGCAGGACACTATTGTAGTCCTGGTTGGTGTGAAGCATCAGAGGGGGAGGTTTGGATGGTCTTTGGCCAGCCTAGCTGACCTGAATGGGGATGGGATCAGGGACGTGGCCGTGGGAGCTCCTCTGGAGGATAACGGACAAGGTAGCGTGTACATCTTCAATGGGAGGAGCAGAGGAATAAAGTCTGAATACTCACAGGTGCGGAAAGAGCAGATCATGAATAATTATTTTCACTCATAGTTGACTTTATGTATTTTGGTGAGAAAAAAATATGTAGGCAACAATAATTTGTCATCGATTATGTTACAGAGGATTTCAGGTTATTCTGTGAGGTCCAATCTGCAGTTCTTTGGGCTGACTGTGGCCCAGTCTGCTTTGGATCAGAGTGGAGATGGGCTGCCTGACATTGCAGTCGGGTCCAAAGGAACAGTTCTGCTGCTCAGGTTCTCAAACTCATTTATTTGATAAACCCCACCATACTCTACATGAAATTGTCTTACCCCCCGTTCCCCCTTTGCATTCTATTCCCCACAGCAGGGAGGAAAAAAAAACACTCCTCCACTGATTTCAACAAAAATCTATTTTCCCAGTACTGATATTCAGAAAGAGAACTGTGTGTACAATATTGTTGTACAATGATGTCACTAATGACATGTCTTTCATAACAGGTCAAGGCCCATTGTGTCCATAGCCACAACTGTAACATTTACACCGTCCAAAATCCCCAAATCTATCTATGACTGCAAGAACTCTGAAAAGGTCAATGCCAAAGTGTGTTTCACCATGACTAAGGACACTAAGGATAGGTTACAAGGTACAAAAGTTTAACCACTTTGTCAACTCCCTATGATACACACTGGCTGTTGGAAAATGCAACATATATTCTCTCTAACACAAATGTGCTTGTTTAATGTATATCTAACATATTATTTTTTAAAAAGGTATGAACTTTTATGTTTGTCCAAAGCACTTTATCAAATTCAACTAATTTTATCCTACATTACGCAAACTGAGTAGGAGAGCTTATTATTAGATATATACACAGGCACATGGATGATCACCCTGAAAGGGCAAGCACAGGACTGCCAGCACAGAATTGCAAAGAAAAGGAAAAAGTCATGATAGGCAGAAGCAACACAAACAATGGATGGCCGTCCTGAATAGCAACTTAAAAAGAACTATCAAACACACATTCTACACAACATAACTTCCAGTGGGGGTGGGCCAGGCAGCAGGCCTAGGCCCTTAACTAAACAAATTCACAGAGTTAAACACAGTCGACCCCAGCCCCTCTATAACCTCACATAGACATACACACAAACCACAACAGCAGTCAACATGCACAAAAAGACAATAGCAACAGACTGAACATAGAACACAAAATAAATTGAGGCAAACAGCATCAGCATGCTGGAAGGCCACCCCGATCTACACACACCATGCAACCTGCTGAAATATACAGAAGTAATGAACGAACCCTCCTTAACAGTAAAACAGGAGAAGCATTAGTTAGCTGAATGGCCACATACTGCAGCGGAGGAACAGGAAGCATATTGCAGCTCAGATTATAGATGGTCCATCGCGACCATATAAGACTATATAACGAGGACAGAAGACGGATCACAAAACTAGCTACAGACAGGAGTCTGTCAGCAGGGAAATTAGCTTTAAAACAGTTCGGGCACTAACACACTAACTGGAGTCGTAGTAAAGATCAAAGATGAAATAGCCTACCTGGTGTCAAGATGATAAAATAACGCAGGGGTAACAAACTCATTACACCGTCAAGACACTAACAAGAGCGATAACTATTCTCTGAAACCAAAAGAACACCAAATAAGCTGACACATTAGAGCAAACCGTAAACACAGCAATCGCCAACGCCAGTGTAAACTTGCCTCTCCGTATCTACAAGATCCAAACAAATTACAGGCAACAAAAGCCAAAGCTAAGCCAAAAACCAGACGAGCTTCATGATAACTTCATAACTTCATGACTTTGGTGGTCTTAATGGGTACACTTACCCTAAATAACTTCATGATTTTATAAACTGTGTTTGAAGAGCTTTTATAACATCTGTGTTCACTCTGTGGAATTTCTCCTGATCATGACTACGAAAAGGACACACTGACCATATTTTATCCTTTTATACAGACCCATGTAGTCAGCTGGGTTAGTATAGGTGTGTGTGTGTGTGTGTGTGGTGTGACCTTTATACAGACCCTTGTAATCAGCTGCCTCTTGCATGGGTGTCATCTTACCCTACTGTACACTCACTTACTGTTTGATGTTTGTGGGAACTCTCTCCTTCATCTGCGCATATCTGTACCAAATTATGTGTCTCTGTGAGGTCCATTTCTCAGTTCTTCTATTTCAGTTTTCCCCCCAAAACTCAATTCTTTTTATGGCTCGAGGTACCAAGGTACCAAATTCTGTGCATAAATTCACTTATTTGGGTGAGTTTTGAATCAGTAACCAATTGTAGCCAAATGATTATTTGGGCATTTTGAATTCTTTCCAAAACTCACTACCTATTGGCACCCATTCTTAGATGTCTTAGGATCACCCAAGGCACATGTGCACCAGTTTCTGTGCTTCTTTGACATTCTTTTGTTTACTTTTGAGTACTTTTGAGTCTGTAACCAAATATAACCAATATAACCAATTGTGTTTTCATCCATTTAGATTTTTCCTCAAAACTATTTGAATTTTTTTGGGCAACACTTCTAGGATATAATATTAATATTTAATTTAATATTGTTCAAATGTTGTCTTTTGCTTTGATTGAACATTATTTCTCAAGGTATGAACCCAAAACATAATAGTTTCACTGAATGCACACTACTAAAGTATAAGTCATTTCTTTTTTTTCAGGACTGCAGGCAAAACTCAATTACACACTGACCTTGGATTATCGTCGTCCAAAATCTCGTGCCTTCTTTGATGCCCATATGAAAGACCGAAGGGGAAACCATGAGCTCACAGTGCATCTGCAACAAAACTGCTTTGAAACCTCTTTGTCTCTACAGGCAAGTCTATGACATTTATCAGAGATAAAGGGAGTGTTGTTAAATAAAGTTGACTGATATAACACACACTTTTATCCAAAGCAACACAGACTCACAACGTGAGTTTTGGGAATTGAATCCAGGTCACCTGATTGTCACTCATGTGATGTAACAACTGCTTCATCATTATTACCATGCAACTGAATAGCATTAGCACAATCTGGATGTAAAATAACAATATAGCCTGCTGTACGCACTCAATGGCCCTCATTTATGAAACACTCATACGACAGAAAACTGTTCGTACACTCATTGCCATTCAAAACTTGCTATTTATCAGTCAGAACGTGAGCAAGAATGAGCGGCATTTACGCTCAAATCCACATCAAGTCAGGACATTTCAAGTTAGAGGATTGCAATACAGCACAGCATTCCTGTCAGTGAATTATATTAATGAAATAAAGCCTATATTGGACAAAATTACTCCTGGGCAATTACTGCCTTTCCTAAACGTAGCTTATTATTACTTATAGGCCTTTATGCAGCCAGGATTGCGGGACAGATAAGTAGGAAGTAATGTATAATGTAATAAGTATAACGTATAAGTAGCAAGTAATGTATTTTTAAAACAACAACAGTGTGTGAATGAGTTGTGTATTTTCTCCAGGGACAAATGACTGTGTGATTTTGTAGTGAAATCGTTTTGCACTATATCTGCAATCCATATGTTCTGTCTTGGAAATAAAGTTTTATATCCCCCACTTTCACACCTTCCTTTGATGCTGCTTATCAAACTGATTAGTTCAGATGGAGCTGCACATCACGGGAGTATCTCTGGGTTAGACAATAATTATGAGTTTGGGCCTTCATGTCACAAATTCTATGGCGAGGCCTCTAAATTGAGAATTTATTTGTGCATGACATTTAAATTACGCTCATTTCAGCCGCTGTATTTACCAACATCAGTTCTTTCCAACACTGATATTTCAGCAATACCAACAGCTTCATAAATGACACTTTAGCCTTGTCATAAGATGATTCCTGCTCATAAGATGATTCCTTATTCCTGCAATCTTGCACTGGGTTCCATGTTCATTCGATAAATCAGGGCCATTGTCTTGTGTGTCCTCCAGTGCTCCCCAGAGGATGTTGTGAATCCTGTGGAAGTCCAGGTGGTCTTCTCCTTCCAGGGACTTCCTATCCCAACTGCAAACCAGCTAACACCTATACTGTCCAGCAGCAACCTGAATACAACAGCCCAGGTACGGGCCATCATGTTCCTGTTCCCACTCACAACTTGTAACTATTATGCAGAGCATAGACTGTGCATATATTGTTTGTGATGTTGTTGTCCAGAGTGTAGTCAGGTGTGTCTTACTCTCAACACACATATCAAATTTAATCTTTCACATCAGACAGTTGCATAAAGATGAAAGGGTTTAACAAATTTGAAATGAAGAAAACTTCTAGTGATCTATTCTACCACCTACTTTAGAAAGTTATACTCTTTGTAATCGTCTTCTTCATGTCCTAGTTAAACTTTGAAATCGACTGTGGAGAGGATGCCAAGTGCATTGATAACATCTATCTGAACTTCTCTGGGTAAGCCATCTGAGCTCACGTCAGTAGTGTACCGAAGGTAATCAAGATGACTTTCTGTAGGTATTCAAGAATTCATCAACATTTTCTGTCGATGTACATTGTAGATGTTTCTGACAATTCTAGCCGGGTTTGGACCAGCTTCTCTCACTTCGTGACAACAGTCTTGTCATGCATTCTTGACAAGGAAAAGGTTCCAATCTATAATTTCTGTGGGTGTATGTGAACACCAAGAGCTATTAAAGCTGTAAATCGCTGGAAATACTTTCTATCGACAAAATGAGAGTAAAAAAAGTCAGGGCCGGTTGCACCAACAGTTTTACACCTGGTCTTAAGCTAGCAGCATATCGCTAATAATGTGTGCTAGTTTGGTAGTGCCTCAGGGCTTTGGTTAAAATTGTATATTGTTGCAAATGAATTTTAGATGAAAATGTATACTTTAACTGACACCAGTACGTTGTCTTGCAAGGTGCGCTGTATCATTTAGAAGAATTACTGTGGCTATCGTTGGCTTTTTAGTTAGCTAGCAATCAGACAGCAGGACACTCCTCTGGCTGGAATAAATTTAGTTTTCTTACATTTAGTTAACTTAATTAACTCCTTTACTCTCTTAACTCTCTTAAGAAACTCCTTTTGAATTAGCCAGTTTCACACAGAAATGGCTAACTTCCGTTCCGTAACAACTGTGCAAACATGTCATGCCTTCCTGCCAGTATCGCACGGTAACTCCCGATCACTTGCCCCTCCCACTGACTCATGCTCCCCTGTTCACTTAATTACATCTCCACCTGTTGCTCGTTGTTTGTTGTCTTGCCGTGCATTTATTCCCGTGTCTCCCAGTGTTCTCTGTCAGACCGTCTGTGAACCTACAGCTCTTCACGTTCGGCAAGCATCAAGACCCTGACTCTCGTTCCTGTTTCCCAAGCCTGTTACCTGTATTCACCTGTGTCTCTGTCATCTGCCTGTTCCCGTGTCTCTGTCCTGTTCTCCTGCCTGTCCTTGTTCTCTGTTCTCCGTTCCTGCCTGGTTGCCTCCCCGCTGACGATCGACGATCCACGACCTATGCTCTGCTCTCCAGCCCCTATTACCGACACGCAGCACGTCCAACTGGTCCTTCGTCGCCTCCTGGAAAACTCACTTTATGTCAAGGCGGAGAAATGTGAGTTTCATGCAAGGACTGTGTCCTTCCTGGGGTACATCGTGGCAAAGGGGAGTGTTCAGATGGACCCTGCTAAGGTGTCGGCGGTCACCTCCTGGCCCGTTCCCGTGAATAAGAAGAAGTTGCAACAGTTTCTGGGCTTTGCAAATTTTTATAGATGGTTTATCAGGAACTCAGATGTGGGGGTTGGCGCTGTTCTGTCGCAGCGGTCCATCGAGGATAACAAACTCCACCCGTGCGCGTTCTTCTCCCGGAGACTTTCACCGGCCGAATGCAACTACAGTGCCCTCCATAATTATTGGCACCCCTGGTTGCGATGTGTTTTTTAGCTTCTAATATATATTTTTTTTTCTAAATAATATGGGACCTTAATGGAAAAAAAGAGAAAAGTCCAACCTTCAATACAAGTGCGTTTATTCAGTGGGGAAAAAATCCCACATAAAGAAATAATTATTTGACATCAAATAATGTGTGTCTCAATTATTAGCACCCCTGGTGTTAATATTTTGTACAACCCCCTTTTGCCAACAAAACAGCACCTAATCTTCTCCTATAATGTTTCACAAGATGGGAAAAGACAGAAAGAGGGATCTTCAGCCATTCCTCTTTGCAGAATCTCTCTAAATCATCCAGAGACCTGGGTCCTCTCCTCTGTACTCTCCTCTTCAGCTCACCCCACAGGTTCTCAATGGGGTTGAGGTCTGGGGACTGAGATGGCCATGGGAGGAGCTTGATTTTGTGTCTGGTGAACCATTTCTGTGTAGATTTGGCCATATGTTTAGGGTCATTGTCTTGCTGAAAGACCCAGTGACGACCCATCTTCAGCTTTCGGGCAGAGGGCAACAGATTTTGATTTAAAATGTCCTGGTATTTCAAAGCATTCATGATGCCATGCACCCTAACAAGGTTCCCAGGGCCTTTGGAAGCGAAACAGCCCCACAGCATCACTGACCCACCCCCATACTTCACAGTGGGTATGAGGTGCTTTTCAGCATGCACATCTTTCGTGGCACGCCAGACCCACTTAGAGTGTTTGTTGCCAAAAAGCTCAATCTTGGTCTCATCTGACCAAAGCACACGGTCCCAGTTGAAGCCCCAATACTGCTTGGCGAACTCCAGACGTTTGCGTTTATGATTGTGAGTGAGGAAAGGTTTTCTCCGTGCATGCCTCCCAAACAGCTTGTTGGCGTGTAGACAGCGCCTGATGGTTGATTTGGAGACTTTGTGACCCCAGGATGCTACCATTTGTTGTAATTCTGTAACAGTGAGCTTTGGAGATCTTTTGATTTCTCTTACCATCCTCCTCACTGTGCGTGGTGGCAAAATAAACTTGGGTCCTCGTCCAGGCTTGTTTACCACTGTTCCAGTTGTTTTGAACTTCTTAATTATTCCTCTCACAGTGGATATGGGCA
Source organism: Tenualosa ilisha (assembly GCA_015244755.2). NCBI lineage: Eukaryota > Metazoa > Chordata > Actinopteri > Clupeiformes > Clupeidae > Tenualosa > Tenualosa ilisha. The sequence continues at coordinate 444,160 of PYXC01002240.1, read as the reverse complement.
GCTGCAGTTGAGTGGCAATCTTCTTGTAGCCTCTGCCTGACCTGTGAAGGTCGACGCACATCTGCCTCACTTGTATGCTGTGTTCCTTTGTCTTTCCCATGTTTAAGAGTGGATAAGAGAAATGGCCACGGTGTCACGTCATATTTATACCCCAGGGAAACAGGAAGTGATGAATTACTAATTAAATGTTCCTACATACTCTGGTAAACTTTGTAAACTACTGTAGAAATGACAGAAATGCTTCAATTATATTTATTTCCTGGGAATTAAGGGTGCCAATAATTGTGGAACAGGTGATTTAATGAAAAATAATTATGTTTTAGTCAGGGATTTTTTTATTTTCTTACAATTCATTTGAGTTGAAGGCTACATTTTCCTAAAATTTCTGCAATAAACACTGAATTTATTTTAAGGCTTTTAACACATCTAAACCAGGGGTGCCAATAATTATGGTGGGCACTGTATGATATCGGGAACCGGGAGCTACTGGCGGTAAAGCTTGCATTGGAGGAGTAGTGTCATTGGTTGGAGGGGGCCGCCGTTCCATTCCTGGTGTGGACAGACCATAAGAACCTGGAGTACGTCCGATCGGCGAAACGCCTGAATTCCAGACAGTCCCGGTGGTCCCTATTCTTCACCAGGTTTAACTTCACCCTCTCCTACCGGCCGGGGTCCCGCAACGTGAAACCGGATGCCCTGTCTCGCCAGTTTCAAAAGGAGGACGCCACACTGGAGCCCGTGTCCATTCTGCCCGGCTCCCGCGTCGTAGCAGCTCTAACCTGGGGAGTCGAGGACCTCGTTCTCAAGGCGATCCAAGATCAGGATCGGCTGCGCTCACAGGTTCTGCAGTGGGGACATGAGTCCCGTCTGGCCTGCCATCCGGGAGCTTCCCGCACCTGCCGCTTGATTTCCCAACGTTTCTGGTGGCCGTCTATGGACAAGGATGTTCGGGAGTACGTCCAGGCTTGCCACACCTGCTGTCAGCACAAGTCCTCCAACCAGCCACCAGCTGGCCTTCTCCAACCGCTGCTGCTGCCGGTGCCAACACGTCCCTGGTCCCACATTGCTCTGGACTTTGTCACCGGTCTGCCTGCATCAGGAGGGAACGCGGTAATACTCACCATTGTGGACCGTTTCAGTAAAATGGCCCACTTCATTCCGCTCCCGAAACTCCCATCTGCTAAAGACACCGCCCAGGCGGTCCAGCTCCATGTTTTCAGGCTTCATGGCATCCCCAAGGACATTGTGTCCGATCGCAGTCCATAATTACATCTCCAGCTGTTGTTCGTTGTTTGTTGTCTTGCCGTGCATTTATTCCCCGTGTCTCCCAGTGTTCTCTGTCAGACCGTCTTTGAACCTACAGCTCTTCACGCTCGGCAAGCATCAAGACCCTGACTCTCGTTCCTGTTTCCCAAGCCTGTTACCTGTATTCACCTGTGTCTCTGTCGTCTGCCTGTTCCCGTGTCTCTGTCCTGTTCTCCTGCCTGTCCTTGTTCTCTGTTCTCCGTTCCTGCCTGGTTGCCTCCCCGCTGACGATCCCGGACCGACTCGTCCATCGCTCTGCTCTCCAGCCCCTGTTACCGACCTCTGCCTGTCCACGACCTACGCTCTGCTCTCCAGCCCCTGTTACCGACCTCTGCCTGTCCACAACCTACGCTCTGCTCTCCAGCCCCGGTTACCGACCTCTGCCTGCCCACAACCTACACTCTGCTCTCCAGCCCCGGCTACTGACCTCTGCCTGTCCATGACCTACGCCCTGCTCTCCTGCCTCGGCTACTAACCCGCTGCCCGCCCACGACCTACACTCCGCTCCTCAGTCCCGGTTACACGTCTCATCATTCGAAGAGCATCCACACACTCCCTTTCCCCCTTTTCCCTAAATAAACTGACATTTACGTGATGCTTTTGGGTCTGACTCGCTCTGTTTCATGACAAAAAAACAACCAAAAAAAGCCTTATTTCAACATTTTTGTGTGATGTGGGATGAAGACAAGCTATGAGGAGAGAGAAAGAGCTGGTGTTTAATCAAAGATTACTGAATACTGACCCCATTCCCGTGATGCACTCTTGTTTGCATCATGGACTTTGCAGCAACTAGTGGCCTACAAAGATCCCCGGTAAGAGTCTTACTGATTTGAGAAAACATGAAAGAAACAAGAATCTGTTTAAGCTATGTGCCTTAAGATATATTTACTTTAGACACTTGTAAGTGTTTTGTTAGACCCAGGTAAGCTGAAGACCTGACAGAGGCTAACAAGTTAGCTGGTCCAATTAGTGACATGTAACATTATGCTTCCATAAGCGTAACCTGCCTGTTAACATTGATAATAAGTCTGCCCCTTGAGGTGGACCTGTTGCCAGGGAAATAGTTTCAGGTTTAGCCCTGTTTAAACGTAGCCCAGTACAGTATAAACTCCTTTCTGGGTCAGGCCTAGCTTCAAGCACAAGGTTTGGCCCACAAGATAAACAGGGATAATATAATTTAATGTGGGCTGTTGTTGTTTCACCCAAATGCCTTTTGTGTTGGTATCACCAGGCTCTCCATCATTAAGGTGGGCATTGATCAGGAGATGAATGTGAGGGTGATAGTGGAGAATAAAGGGGAAAACTCCTACAACACCCGTGTGTCTCTTTCCTACCCTCATGGTCTTTCCTTCAGGACTTTCAGTGAGAGCCAGGTGATGAAAAACAAGTGTTTTGAAAGTGAACGCAATATAGCACTACATAGATAATGAACTCATCTCTGTGTATATTGTTGTTGCAGGGCAGGATTGAATGCAGTTCTCTAGACAGTACAGATGGCATTGCTCCGGGAAAAACTGATTGCATCATCAACAGACCCATCCTTAGGGATAATGCTAAGGTCACCAAAAACCCATCACACACATACACACTTGGTCTTGTCAGACCAGAACTATAAAATCCATTGTAGAGATCAGATTGTAGTACCAGTGAGTGCATGCAGGAATATGCAAATGTAAATATGGTTCCAAAATCTATGTTTTGTCTTCAGGCTATCTTTGATATTCTGTATGGAATTGACGAAACCAGTCATTTTGGTGACTTTCTCACCATAAATGCCAAGGCATTAAGGTAATCGGACTGAGGACTTCCTCACTAAATGGTAGACCATGGATTTGTATGCAGTTTTATGGATCCCCTAGAAATGATGAATGGCCAAAGAGTGTCCAATGTTATTATTTTTTTCTTGGTTTAAATCTGTTTGAATCATTAATGGCCAACTATGACAGATTTAATCTTTTTCAGTGACAATGATGAACATGAGCCAGGGAGCCAGCTGTCCAGATCTCTGGACATTGGGATCCAATACAGTGTTTATGTCATTCTGAAGAGGTTGGTGTCTGTTTGTGTGCCAAGCTGCTACACAGCATTGTAAAAGACAGAGTGATGTATAGTTTGCAATTTATAGCCAATGCATTTTCTGTCAAATTAAACTAATTGCACACAGCTATGCATTCAGCATGAATATACATATGATGTCATACTCTGCAAATGTAAACAAACATGTAAACAAATGACTGAAACAAACATGGTAAATAATGTACATGATTTATTGTACTTTCTCAGGTTGGAGGGCACCACCAACTACATTAACTTCACCGCAGGAAATAACGACTTGCAAAAACCAGTGATTCAAGAATTGGAGGTAGAGTAGTATGTGTCAAGCACACAGACTCTATAAGGTGTAGTTTCACATATTTATTCTCACAGCTGCAAATACCTCTCTCTCTCTCTGCCATTCTGTCTCTCTCAGGTGACAAACAAAATTAGAGGACTCAACCTGACTGTTGTAATTCAAGTTCCAATAAGACTAAAAGACAAAGACATCTGGACAGATGTGGACAGTTTGCAGGTGGGTTCACTAATCAGATCTGCTCTGGTATAATACAACAGCATACAATAGCAAGACAATGTGGCAAATTGCTGGATGACTGTCATATTCTATCAACTTTGATAAATTGATAATCTGATGTTCACAGAAATATAACTAGTGTAGTAATAAAGTCATACATTCAGTTTCTTGCAGATTTCTGATTCAATTTTTTTTTCCTATTTCTGTGATCTATTTATATGTTTAATATTTCTAATGGATTGTGTATATCCTGTGTTAGATTCATGGATGCACTAGAGGGCAGGAGGTGAACCCTACCATTACAGACCTGCAGCAGATCTTCAAGGACAACCAGGAGCTTTATGTGGTGATTAGCAGAACTTAAAACACTTCACTGTTTTCACAAACATATACTGAAGGGAATGTGGGTCGCCTGAGTTTAGGCTTACAGCAAAGTTGAGGACAGAAGGATCCCAGGAAGAACCATCACTCAAACGTGAACACAAGAACACAACAAAAAAATCTGATTTGAAAAAACACATGTGAGTACAGCATACAGGAAAGGGACACCACCATCTCAGGATTTACCTGCCTCCCCACTTTTGGCTCTCAACTCCTGGGAAAATAAAATGGGAATGAATGAGACAAACACCCACACCCATGTATACACAAATTCATACCTCAACTATTTACTTAAGTAACTTATTGAACAGGCCAGTAACAGCGAGCCCTGGTCATCCACCGCAGTTACAAAATGGCCTCCCTCCAGAGACCAAACAATAGTAATAAAAAGAAATAATACAATACAGAGACCACAAGACAAGTTAGCCACTTAGATAAAATAGCAGCAATTTGCAAATGGCAAAACAAGAGAGCAGACATGTTTGCTACAAGTGATCAGGCAAGTGGGGGCGTGACCGGAGGCAGCCAAGGCTGCTGTCTGCTTTTATGCTATGGGCCAATATTTAATTTAGCTCGCCATCTTCCAATCAGGAGGAAGGAGCCTACCCATTCATATTGCTACATGAAGTTAGAAGTTAGAAGAGCTATGCAGGTTTCTGTAGGCTGAAAAAAGTCTTGAATGCAGCCACATGGCATTGTTGTAATAGCCTACCAAATAGAGCCGTCTGACATAAGTTGGTTTGCACGCTAACTTCTAGGGAATCGTAGATAACACAGTTGATATCACCAAAATGACAAAAAACCTTTGTGTAGTGAAGCTTCATCTCATGTTGAGTAACTAGTAGCTTAGTTAACTACATTTGGTGAATAGCTTGCCCAACACACTGCCCACATAGTCCCATATATCCTTCTGTGTGAATGCTGACAATTGAAGACTGTTTGAAGTGTAAGGACTTACCACAGCCCTGTACTCCCCCTCATCTCTCCCTCTGTCCTTGAACTCTTTCCCTCTCTCTTTCAGAACTGCTCCATTGCCGTGTGTCTGCCCTTCAGATGTGGCTCCTACATGTGGAGAGATGAGCAAAGCGTTTACAGCATCTCAGGAAACATAAGCTCAGGATGGATCGAGCAGGTGCTGCAACTGTTAGCCTACTTGAAGGGGGAGAACATGAAAGTAACCTGTTCTCAAGCAGAGGCGTCTGCCTAGGGATCTTTAGTAGTCCTGCACTGCATACATTAGATGGAGTGGGTCAAAGCTGTACCAGGCAAGCCTGCGAATTTTAACCTCCAGAGCTCCCCTACAGGCTCTGATAAAAAAAAAAAATGAAAATATCAACAGCATTGGACATTCTCACCAATGCATGTGGATTTGTTTTCAAACCAAAGCATCGGAGCCAGCAATGATCATTTTTGTGGAGTTATGTTATGACAGACAAGGTAATAAAGATGATATCAGTTTTATCCAGTTTAGATTTTGTTTAACACAATTGCGTTTTCAAACTGCAAGTGCTTGTAACTGCGCAGTTAATTGATAGAGGTGCTGAAAGAACCTTCTTTCAGGCAGAAATGAGCCATTTATCCATCAAAGTGACTATGAATAAACCTAGATAACTGAATAAACCTAAACGACTATAAATTAACCTAAAAATGTTGCTTGGTATTACTTTAAAACATGCAGTGGAAAGTTTGGTCAGACAGCTGTATGAAACATTGATTTGCATGTCAATATACTAAAAGTCATGAATACATCTTGTTTTGGGGAACTGTTTTTACATTTGCTAGTTTTCATCTATTTTTTCTCTACTTTTTTGCCTTTGATAGATATATTTCAAGTTTCCAACTTTTACTTTTTGTCATCTTATCTCTCCATGTTACTCTCAGACGGGACTTCGTTCTGCCACATTTCACTTAGTCAGCTTAGCCAAACTGGAGTACGACAAGAGCAAGTACATCTTCTACTCGACAGACAGTGGTGATGCCATGGTAACAGGATTGTATAAATACCATACATATTTTCAAGGTTTATCTTTAGAGTTTAACCAGAGCTGCCACTACAGTGGCTTGTCTAAAAAATAAATAAATAAATAAATAATAGCTTTATTTGAAAAACAGCATTATTTTCCACTGCCTTTGATTAACTTGTTGACTTTTGGGTAATTGTTGGGTAATGTTGTCCATGTGTCCTGTAGATTGAGACTTATGTGGAAGTCTACGAGGAGCCCAACCTAACTAAGGAGATCGTTGCTGGAGTCGTGGGTGGACTGATCCTATTGGCTCTCATTACTGCAGCTCTCCTCAAGGTAACCATGGAACATTATGTACTTGCGGCATAATCCCGTTTACATGTAAAAATGTAACACTAATCTTTTTCAATAATGTAAGGGCGGTTACGTACCAGAAAAATAAAGATAAGAATTCAGTTGTAGTTCTAGCTACGGATGAAACATGAATAGAGAGCAGCTTTTAAAGTAACACAGTATTTTATATATCTGATTGATATTTATGTTGATATTTATATTGATATTTATGTTGCTCTCCATGGTGTTTGTTTCTGTATTTCAGTCAGCTTATCTGTCTTTCTCTTCATCTCATCGGCAGCACATAGATTTTCTCACTGTCATTCTTTTGTTTTTAACTGCAGTCGGGATTCTTTAAGAGCGAGTACCAGCAAATACTAGCACAAGCACAGGAAGGAGAGGCCCAAGCAGAATAACAGCACTGTGTGTGTGTGTGTGTGTGTATGTGTGTGTGTGTTGCATATTATTGCAACATTGGTAAGTCCTTCAAAAATAATCTGTTGTAACACTTTAAATTGCAGCCATGACGTTTTACTTATGGGTCACGATCAACTATGGAAGCATTTTGCAGAATGAAATTACAAAACAAATTTAACCCTCACCCTGAGTCACTATTCAAAATCTTGGTGTTTGCACGGGGGTAAACATCTACACATCATTCCGTTGCTTTGCCTTTCCCTGTATATGCAGGCTCTGTTGTGAGCAAGCCTTCACATTTGAGTTTAATTAGTCATCTGGTGTGAATCTTTAATTTGCCAGACTTATCAAAGCGAGATTAACAACATTACTTTGATGATGTAATTTAAAAAGTTTCAGTACTGTACAAATCCTTTATAATACAAAAGTAACATTCCCAGAGGTGTGTGTGTGTGTGTGTGTGTGAGTGAAAGAGGGTGAAATGAAGACATGACTGTCTAGGGTTTTTTTGTTTTTTTGTTTGTTTGTTTTTACAAGAAATGTATGTAAACATGAAAATACTTTATCCATTTTTGTAGCATAGCCTTCTTCACAAACGTATTATTATAAATTCCTGCATGCAGTAACTAAAATCATAGTTTTTGAATGTTTGTACAACTATTTTAAAAAATTCTTGAAAATTGTTTTAATTGAAGAGATGTATTAAAACGTTTTATACAGAATAATATATTGTATCATGCTTTTGCTGTTTGTGAACAATAAGGGAGCCGCAAATGCTTTCTGTGTTATTTGCGTTTACATTCTGCGTATACTCACATGACCTTACTAGATTTAACATAATCAAGCAACTTTGCAAGTAATATTTTGTAGTATGCTGTAGAAAAAATGTGTGTATGTCTAAAGTTGCTTTATATTTGTGTATTAGGTTTTTGAAACTTCTCTTTATTTTTATGTTTGAGTAATTTGTTATGATCTTATTATGGTGTATCTGCAGTCAGACATAGTTCTTGAATCGTGAATGATCTCAGTACATTTTTGAAATGCAGATGGGCATATGCCCATAGAAGAAAAATGAAAGTGTGTCAAGAGGGCCTCATTCAAGACTCAGTCATAGCAAACATGATAGTGTAATTCTCCATGCTTGTGATGTGCGTGATTTCAATACATTTTTATTCCATTTTTATTTCCAACACATTCATAATTTTCACTTTCATGAGAAATGTAATGCATTGCAAATCTATAACCACATCTGTAATACTGCGCAGTTGCTTTTCCTGTGAAATAAATGAGAACGCAGTTTGGCTGAGAGAGATTAAACTAGATTTAGGGGTCAATGTCAGTTTTTCAAAACAGTTTAATCTGTATCAAACTGAGTTTTTTGCTGTCTGTGATTAGGGTAAAGTTGTTCAAAACTAATCCCATAATAAAACATGAAATTAAACATTAAAGTGTTTTGGAAAACTGGGTCTAGGTGATGGTTTGAACAGGACTTTGTTGATTGTGATCCAAAGAAAAAAACAGAATATGACCGCTGCACATTGCTGCATGTTCCATCCAAAGAAAATGAATGTCCGTTCATACTCTTGGCACATCTTTTGAACCACAAATCTAACAGATTTGTCCCTATGAGTTATACACGTCAACACACATACATACTGTTCACACATGTCCACAGTCTGAATTCCCTCTTTAACATAATAGTTTGTGTAATCAAGCACAAGGGGTAAAGATTTCATTCACCTCATGTGTCAGTGCAACCCAGTCTTTCGACTTTTCATGAAGCCATCACAACATACAATCTATTCAAACATGCTGCGATCACGCTTTAGACCTTGTTTTCATGCTTGGAGAATGCATTCCTACCCTATGTATTTTAATGTGTGGGACACTGCCACTAGCAGCACTCTTGTAGCCTATGAATAAACACTTTTATGCAATATTATGAAAATATACAAGGCTACGCATTTCCCACTAAAAGTATAATAATGTGTTTTGATTATTAGGGTTATACATGGTTCAGAATTAATTCGTAATTACAGCCTATTATCATTCATATTAATTGTTATTTATTTTATTTTATTTTTTTGGAGCCAAAGCATGTACCACCCACCAGATTGCCCGCCTAAAAAGTTCATCGCAATCACTTTCTTTGGACTTTGCCTAAGGCAAGTAACATAGACTACAGGGCAGGCTAAATTTAGAATTGAAACTAAATTAAAATGTTAGTTTGCTAGGCTATATTTAGGTATTTCTATGCCTGCCTGTGGCTTATGTTGGTGACATTGCTTTTGTGTTTCAAATGAAAGTAGTCTAGTATTGTGTTTATTATGTAGCTGCTAAATGACAGGCTAAACTTACACAAGTGAGGTTTGTCTTAGTAGGCCGATAGTTTAGTTAAAAAATAATCCTCTGTTGTATTAGGCCTAGGCTACATAAATAACTTCTCAATTTCGTTCCAAATCAATGTTCCATCAGTGCTAATCAACATTCTGTCAGGGCTTGGAGGGCAACCTATATCATGAATGGAGGACCAGACAAATTAACCCATGTCTAATGCACAATTTACTGAAGTCAAGTCATTTATAGGTTTAGGTTATCTGTAAGGTCAGCTTTTTCATGTGAGGCTGCTATGTTGCCAGTGTTGTTCAGAGCAGAGCTAACCTCGCAGAAATAAACTGATGGGGTGCATAAATACAGAGTCAGACCTTGTTGTGGGATGTAATTAATGTAGAAAAATTATAATGTAACTATAATTCAACAAATAGGAAGCTCCCTTAGGGCCAGAGAATGAACATTTCATAAAACTGTGATTTCAAACTGATTTCATTTTCAAATGGAATATAGGTGTCATGCCTTCCTGCCAGTATCACCTGGTAACTTCTTGATCGCTTGCCCCTCCCACTCACTCATGATTCCCTGTCATTCAATTACGTTTACCACCTGCTGCTCGTTGCCTGTCGTTTGTCTGTGTATTTAATCCCTTGTCTCCCAGTGTTCTCTGTCAGACCGTCTGCGAACCTACAGCTCTTCACGCTCGTCAAGCATCAAGACCCTGACTCTCGTTCCTGTTTCCCAAGCCTGTTACCTGTATTCACATGTGTCTCTGTCATCTGCCTGTTCCCGTGTCTCTGTCCTGTTCTCCTGCCTGCCCTTGTTCTCTGTTCTCCGTTCCTGCCTGTTTGCCTCCCCGCTGACGATCCCGGACCGACTCGACCATCGCCCTGCTCTCCAGCCCCTGTTACCGACCTCTGCCTGTCCATGACCTACGCTCAGCTCTCCAGCCCCGGTTACCGACCTCTGCCTGTCCTCGACCTACGCCCCGCTCTCCTGCCCCGGCTACTAACTCGCTGCCCGCCCATGACCTATGCTTCGCTCCTCAGTCCCGGTTACACGTCTCATCATTCGAAGAGCATCCACACAGTCCCTTTCCCCCTTTTCCCTAAATAAACTGACATTTACGTGACGCTTTTGGGTCCGACTCGCTCTGTTTCGTGACAATAGGGCTCTATAGAACAATTTTGGTTTGAGGGCCAAGCAAGCTGATTAACAAATTATTCTCCAATTAGAGTTTAGCCTATGTAGATTTCCCATTAAAATGACTGGGATTTTTTGGATTTAGGTGAAAGTGAAATTGATTCTACCATAGAAATCATATATCTCCTATTTTTAACATGTCCATCCTACTCTTATTTTTAAAACCCATGTATATTATGTTGGGGGAGGGGGGGGGAGTATAAAACATGATTTGGGACAGGTCCCATTACCATCCTGGTCACAGGCCCGACGGCATTGGCTGTACACCCTTATTGCGAATACCCAATGCAATATGCATTACATTGGTAGCAACGTCTCAGCTTATTTCATAATATACTGAGGGAATATGCTTTTAGCAAAGGTATGGTTTAGGGGGATGGAGAGGATACTTTTTCCTTTGTGGCACAGGCCTGTGTGTAATAGCCATACATGCATGGGTTTGAAAAAAGAGGAGGGTGTGACATATCAAAAAATTGGTTATTGGTCAAATACTGAGGGCAGTAGTTAAGGCAGTATTAGATAATGATAGTGATCACACAAAATACTTGGGCCACACTTGGGCTACAAGCCACTGCTTCTCCTGCATAAGGACAGGAAAAAGACAAAAGTGCTGACGCCACAGTGCCAGCTAACTGACGAGACCAAAGCCAAAATGTTGAAAATGTCTGGCTTTTTTCAAATGATTTGTTAAGGTAAGATGTACAGTATAATGTCTTTAGTTCTTTGTAAAAGTAATAAATATGGCACTCATGCTAGTGGGGTTAGTAATGTACACCCACAGCTTCCTTATCCACAGTACACAGATTTCATTCTCTTAAGTCTGGTTGAACACTTATGGTTATGTTCATTAATAACGTGTTTAGAGGCAGTCTGTCAGATTATTGACCTCTCAACATTTTTATAATAATGTTGTTACAGTTCAGCCACATGGTTAACTTTTGATATCTTCGCTTCAGGAAGTCGAGGAGTCTCCTCCAGTGGAGGGCACGCTTCAGGAAGTTGAGGAGTCCCCTGCAGTGTGGGGCACGCTTTAGGAAGTTCAGGAGTCCCCTGCAGTGGAGGGCACACTTCAGGAAGTTAAGGAGTCTCCTGCAGTGGAGGGCGCGATGCATGAAGTAGAGGAGTCTCCTGCAGTTGAGGGCGCACTTCAGGAAGTTGAGGAGTCTCCTCCAGTGGAGGGCACGATTCAGGAAGTCGAGGAGTCGCCTGCAGTGGGGGACGCGATGCATGAAGTAGAGGAGTTTCCTGCAGAGGAGGGCGCGCTTCAGCAAGTTGAGGAGTCTCCAGCAGCAGAGGGTGTGCTTCAGGAAGTTGAGGAGTCTCCTGCAGTGGAGGGAGTGCTTCAGGAAGTTGAGGAGTCTCCTCCAGTGGAAGATGGTGGTGGACAACTCTGCCATGGCGGAGAACAGGCTGCAGGAGGTGGTGGCAGAGGAGCACATGGTGACCCTGTTTTTGGAGGAGGTCATGGAAAAGGAGGAGGAGGAGAAGGAGGAGGAGTAGCACCTGTCTGAGGAGGTGGCGGAGGAGGAGCAAGGTACGGCAGCTATCCAAATCTTAAACTTGGACTTTTTTAAACTTTATTTTTGCTGCCTAATATGTAAATAGTTGTACATATGTTGTTACAGTTCACGGCGGTTGTTCCTTATTTCTTACACGTTTTTAGTTTAGTTACACAGAGTAGGGAAGTAAGTGCGGGAAGACTCACTGTTTTACATTTCGGGAGCCAGTGAGCTCAAACATTTCCAAGTAAGGAAGCCTGAAGTTTTCGTCTTGCTCTTCCTTTTCTCTCTTGCAGCAGCCGTCGTACTTTTGCTTTGTAAACTGTAGAGGCGCTACTTCATGCGTAATGTGTTTTCGTCTTACGGTGCTTTGGTTATTGTTGTGCCCAGTGATGTGTCTGCTTATTTGTATTGTTTTGCGCTTCTATTCGCTGTAGTTTTTTTCTTCCGACTACTTTGCTGTGGTTTTTGCCATGTCTAGTCTGGAGGAGTTTATTAAATCGCCACCCCTCGATGCGCTTTCTAACTTTCTAACTTTCTAACGCTTTCTTTAAGAGTCGCCGGCCATTATAAAATTGAAGTTCGTGGTAGCCCGTTAAAGCGAGAACTTTTGGCAGAAAAGAATGAAGCAACACTACGATCGCAAATCTGTGTTGTGGCGATCAGGTAATGGCTTTATTCCCTGTTCTTGGCTCTGCTCTTCAGGCGCGTTACAGTGGTCCATATCCTGTAGAGAGACGTGTTAATGAACTAAACTATATCTACACCTGACAGGGGGAAAAGATCTTGATACTGTGACCGTGAATGCAAAAACATTAGGAAACTTGCTTGTGACGTTAAGTCTTTGTCTACTCCTTGTGAAGACAAAGTGGACTCGGAGCTGTCCACTGGCACTGGTTGTGAACTTCGCAGTGCGCTGCCCGTCATTACTCTGCCTAATACCTCTGTTTTAGCCCCCTTGCTGAGTGTATCTGTGGCTCCTCTAGATGAAGAGGGGGTTGTTGTGCTTCAGCTGAAGTAGTGGAGGGCAGACTGAAAAATTCTATGATTTTCTGAAACATCTACCGCTTTCTGATGGTAATGATTTGATTGAACTGATTGACTCTTTTAAGAGTCTTTTTTCTGATGTTGCATGTCAAACTAATGTAGTTGCTCATGTTAAACAACACACTTATTGGGCAAACCCACAGAAACGCCTTCAACTCCAGAGGGAAGTCAAGTTTATGCTTGACAATGGCATTGCTGAACCTAGTAATAGTCCTTGAAGTTCACCTTGCCTTCTTGTGCCAAAATCTGATGGTATGTCTAGATTTTGCACTGACTTCTGCCACGTCAACACATTGACAAAGGCTGACAGTTTTCCGCATCCACGTATGGATGATTGTGTGGATCGTCTTGGCTCCGCTTTTAAAAGGCTATTGGCAGGTCCCACTTACTGACAGGGCTAAAGAAATTTCTGCCTTTGTCACTCCAGAGAGTTTTCTGCAATATACGGCCATGCCTTTTGGCCTTCGTAATGCTCCCACAACTTTACAGAGATAGGTTAACCATGTCTTGTTTGGCCTTTCTAACTGAGAGACTTATTTAGATGATCTGGTCGGGTATAGCGCCACCTGGTGTGAGCATGTTGCACATCTCAGATCAGTGTTTGATCGGTTGTCTGCTGCAAACCTAACCATCAATCTAGCAAAGCGTGAATCGGCCAAGCCACTGACGTCTATTTGGGAGAGGTGGTTTGTCGTGGTGAAGTGCGTGTGCATGTGAAGGTTGAGGCCTTTCTTAAATATCCTGTATACTCTTTTTTTTTTTTTTTTCTTCTCTGCCATCACCGGCTCTCAGTACCAAATGGTCTTTCCAGTGGTGTCAGGAATGTGAGTCTGCACTTGAAGCAGTCAAAGCACTCCTCACAACTGCTGCTGTGCTAGCTGCCCCTAACTTTTCTATCCCTTTCTTGCTTGCAGTTGATGCAAGTGATTTGGGGGCTGGTGCAGTTCTGCTTCAAAAAGATGAAAATGATCTGGAACATCCTGTCTGTTTTTTTTTTTTTCAGGTAAATTTAATGTCCATTAGTGTGCTTATTCCAGGCCCTTGCTCTTGTGTTGGCTCTACAACATTTTGAGGTCTATGTTGGCAGCACAGCACATCCAGTGACTGTGTATACAGATCACAACCCGCTGGTGTTTCTGGATAAAATGCGCAATCACAACCAACGGCTAATGCGCTGGAACCTCTTTTGCAGGTCTACAATATCAACATTTAACATATTCGTGGCCGCGACAATGTTGTCGCAGATTCGCTCTCTCACGGCGATAGTTAAATTTACCAGTTTGGCATTGGTATTCTTTTTTGAAATAAATTGTGGGTTAAATGTAATGTGTCATGTTAATCCTTTATTCTTTCAGCTGAGCCAGTGTGAGGGGTTATCAGCTGAATGGATACGTTTTTCTCTTTCATCTACATATATTTTGATACATTTATGTATATACTTATATGTGTATATATCTATTTAATATATATTTGTGACCCCCCCCCATTTATTTTCTTACGTGGGGCAGTGTTGTCTTTTTTCTATCTGTCTTGTAGGTGGGACCTGAGGTCATTGCTGGATGACTTGCTGGGCCGGCCCTCTACTACTTAAGCCGCCCCTATTCCAAGATGGCTCTTTCATCTCATCTGCTTTTTGCTTGGCGCAGACCACACTGGACACACAGTTGCTCGCACGTTGTTATTTTGGATTGGAATTATGTTTAGTTGGCAGTCCTTGGCTTCATTTCCTTGCACTTTATTTTTGTGGCGGTTTTTACGGTGGTTGTTCCTTATTTCTTACACGTTTTTAGTTTAGTTACAGAGAGTAGGGAAGTAAGTGCGAGAAGACTCACTGTTTTACTTTCAGGAAGCCAGTGGGCTCAAACATCCCCAAGAGAAGACTCACTGTTTTACTTTCAGGAGGCCAGTGAGCTCAAACATCCCCAAGAAAGGAAGCCTGAGGTTTTCTTTTTGCTCAAATTTGTCTTTTCATCGAATTTACCACTTTCAGTTGAAACCAAAGACTGCGGCTTGATTCATGTTTAGGGACCCTTTATTCATTGTTTGGGCTCGTAACACCCCTACATAAACACAGCACACTGCCACTCCACCCCTGCCCTCACTATTACCCCCCCCCCCCCCCCCCCCTTCGCTTTTTACACACTGTAGCGCACACACACACACACACACATGCACACACCCCAGACATCACCTTTGCCCATCTTCAGGAGCTGCCCATCCTTATGCACTTTATGCACTATATGCAGTTTCTCCTGTCCCCTTCCTACCCCACACTCCCCATTTCTGCACAAATAGGCAGAAAAACACTGTTTCACTGCATTTTTACAGTCAGTAACATATGACACGTGACAGTAAAAAAATCCTTGATTCCTTGATCTGGTGATTTGGAAATATCATTTTTGTTTTCAGTGTAAAGAGTTTGCCACATCCTGGCAGCCCCTCTCTGTCAATTTTGTTCAGGTAAATCAGTTTTATGTCATTGATGTACCATCCATCAGAGCTGTGTTCCTGATCCTGCTGTGCAGGCCACGCCTTCGATGGACACCTTGGCCATCCTATTCATATAATGATATTAACCATAGTCTTCATTTGTCTTGACCATATCTTTGTGCGTTTTCATACTCAATACAGTCACCAGCTAAGTCAGAGACTTGCTATGTGTGTTAGAACTGAATAGTTTCCAGCAACTCTCTTTTGCAGTAAGCTAATACAGCGGCGCTGCTAAAAAGTTTGGGGCCCTATGACAGAAAATTATTTTGGGCCTCCCAAACATTGATTATAATATTAAAATGTTCTCTAGGGCCCCTATTAGTGCCAGGCCCTTGGAATCATCCTAACTTTGCCCCCCCTGGCGGCGCCCCTGAGCTAATATATCACATTTTTGCCCTGTCTATGCACTCTCTATTACCATGTAACACTGCGAGGTATTATAGTTATGTAGCTGGAGAGGACTGTGTGCAAAACAGTTACAAGTGAGGACTGTAGTCAAAACACTTTGTAGCCTGTTAAATATCATGTGGTAATATTACATGAGTATCTACTTTTCTCCTTCTATTCCCCAGAAAACTGCTGGAAACTGACCCTATGTGTGTGTGTGTGTGCATGTGGGTGGACATTATTTTCACTTGTGTTCTTCAGCTATGCTGCATAGAGATACCGTTCCATGTGATACCATCCCATAATTTGTCTACAAAGCCTGATAAAAACATCTTGATTGAATCTGACATTGAAATGTAATTAAACGTTTTGGATAGAAAAACATGCACTGTGTGATTTTTCTTGGCTGGTGTAGGCCCAACAATTGTAAATCATCATCAAAAGCATATATGTCCTGACTGGATAAAAATATTTCACCACTTGATTGATCAAGGTTAGGTTTCATGTAGGGAGCACCCTCATAGGATGTGGGGACACTGGTAGGCTGATTTATAGTTTGATAGTTATAACAGCAGCCTCATTGCAATGGCTGCACAGTCCACAATGGTCCACATTATGGGTTTCCAGGAGGCACTTCAGATGAAATGGCCTTGCCTTTTTCAATCGTTTCGCTGCTTTTTACTGCTTAAGACGCCATGAAGACGAAGTGGAACTTGAAGAATGAGCCACGGGCATCCCAGGCTCCTCTAAAGACCCCAAGAGCTGTTCCATGTTTCTTTCTGCAAAGACAATAGCTACAGTGTTATTGCTGTGCTGTGGCTATTACAGAAGACGCCGTGGCAACAGTACTCCATGCCGCCTTATCACACCTGGAGGGTCAAGAGAGCTATGTGTGTGTGGCATGAGTTCATTAGGTATTTATTCAGAAATATTCCTTTTAATTCTCGATATACATACATGCACTCATGTAGTATATCTATTGTACACACTTACACTTGCATATATAGACAGGCGTTCCATCTGTATGTTGGGAATGGGATGACAGGGGAAAGCTGCTATCATCAGGAATTCAAGAGAATTACGGAGGAGTGGGGGGAGGTGATGTGTAACTGGTGGGCTGGTAATTAATAATACTGATGTCTACATATACATCTGGGTGTTTAGACACAGGCTGTTTTGTTCCTGGTAGAATGGCATTGGAACGCTGGTGCTGCAGAGGAAACTTATGTCCTCATTGGTGGGGATGCGTGTTGAGGTGAAACGGTTGGCTTGACCAATCTTGACTTTTTAGGCTGAAGTGCCAGCTGATATAATATCCGTGTTTGATGTGCAAGTCTGTTTAATGTGAAACACTATAGGACACCCCAGATTATTCACAGTATTCATAGTTTATGGAAGCCCTATACTCCTTGCAATATCCTTAACAATTATAGGAAATTCCTACAAACTCATGTCAGAATCTTCAAATTTACAATTAAACAATAAATTGAACAAGAACTTCAACCTACCGCCATTTCAAGGGCCATAAATTTGCCCTCCTCAAGATCAGCATCGGGATTGATTATACAACTCATTGCGTATTGAGAGTGAGATGGAGAGAGAAAGTTGGGGAGAGAGAGAGAGTGAGAGAGAGAATTGGAGAGGGAGAGACTTAGAGAGAGAGAAAGTCTGGCTCTTAATAGTGCCTTTGGTTAGTCATTTGGTCATCAGCAAAATATGCAAAAAAAAGAAAAAGAGAATTAAAACTGGGATTATTAACACCATTAGCAACTTGAGTAGTGTAGGACTTCCTGTGTGGTTGTGAATGAGATGCCTTGCTTTGCAAACCCAAACGAGGAATCAAGTATTATTTAACTTCTTGCGGAAAATATATACTACATTTTCACAATACAGCATACATTCACTCACAATACAACAGAAGTGATAATCAGGTGCTGTTTTACACAGTTGCACCACAGATTATCAACAGCGTTATCAGATCACGAAAAACACCATAGCATCCTGGGGCTTGTAAGACTTTCCCCATCTCACTGCTTTTCAACCTGTTTCAATCACTTTGTAAACAAACACGATAAGGAATCAACTCATTATTATTACTTTTAGTGGGAAATGCGTAGCCTTGTAGGCCTATATTTTCATAATTTTCACAATATTGCACAATATTGCATATTGCATAAAAGCAATTCATAACTATTCTCACATAGCAATTCATAGGCTACAACAGACAACTAAAGACACATTAATTGTGATCTAGTAGCCCATGTACAGAAATGACTTAAAACAGGCCAAAAGCATTGCAGAGTTTACAAGTAGCGTAGCCTATAAAGGCCAGTGGTAGATTTTACAGCACAACTTTGCATGAACCGGCGGCCGAATCTGTGAAAAAAATATTTTAAGCCGGTTACACTATACAAGGGCCATTAAGGGCTCATTGGATACGCCTCCTTGAGACCTATGTACCAGTAACATTTTGTTGGCCAAAGCATTACAGCTCTTGTAGGAGCACTAGCACAGGGGGGGGCAGCTGTCCCTGGGAGCCAAATAAGCTTAGGATATTTTAGCCCAGAGAAGTGAGTTTAAAGTGACCCAGTGTTTCGGTGTCCTGAGAGTCAATGATGGTAATTGCTCCAAAATTTTTTGTGTTTCAATTTTTTGTGTGTCAATGCCAATGCCGCAATGCCACACATGGGAGGTTGAGGTCTTGTTGGTTGCAGCTCATTGAGACCTATATTCCACTATTTTTTTGTTTGCCTGGGTGCTACGGTTCTGGAGTTATTCTGTGAAAACTGTGTCTGACCCCTCTATGGCCAGTGATTCTCAACTGATTAAACATATCACATGAGACATCTCTTAGAATACACCACCTCCATTGTGTCCACTGTACTGCCTTGATAGACAGGCCCATTAGTGCCTTTTTGCCTAAACAGATTATCTATGACAGCACAAGCAGTTTAATATGGAAAGAAAAAAATGACTACGTGACAAAGCTACAGTTTGAATTTTTTCATAAATGGGCATTTAAGTATTTGAGTCATTTCAGCTTCCCCAAACAAGCTGCAGCCCTTCTTGCTGACTTAGGTCTGTGGGTTTGATGTTCCAATTTTATATACTTGTGGCATACCCTTTCTCTTTCACTTCTGTTTCTTGCAGAAAGCATGTAGTCAAATGGGCAAACACAATAAATGTAAAAGAAAGTCAAAAATACCAGACAGGCAACTTGGTGGATCACAAGTTACCCACGTAAAACCTACACAAGGTCTGCCGAGTAACAAGCCTCTCTTCTTGGAGACTAGGATTCCCTTTTATACCCCCCACAGCACACATCACATGTTTTAAAAACAAATTGCAGACCCCCATGCCCTTCTTTTGACCTCTTGATCTTCTGTTGTTTTGGCTCATCTAGGTTTCATTATTTACTTTTCCTAATTTCCTGGTGGAGCCAAATCATCACAGTTCTGGTATTCACCAGCACTTTAAGTTGCGCATTAACCACATTTTGCTTAGTTGCCTTTCTTGTCTCCTAGGGCTGGGTTTTACACAGGGCATACATTCTGTATCACATTACTATTCTCTTTTGCTGACATTCATTTCTAGGAAATAACAATTTCCTCTTCTTCCCTTTTCACCTTCTCTGTGAAACTACTTGAACATTTGTTCACAGGCTGTGTTGCCTCTACACCATCTTTGACTTGGGGAGGAAGGATGTCAGCTTTAATGTTAGCGCTCACCATTATTTCAGGTAGGATCTGTATGTGTTTGTGTGTTTTGTGAGGCTTGTATGAAAACAATTAGTCCATTTGTCAGCCGGTGTTTTAATCCTGCTATACAATATGAAAATAGTCAAATAAAAGGGCGTAGTGCATTCACACTACCCTTGCAAAAAAATAACTGCAATATCTGGGATAAGACTACAGTTCTAATGCAGTTTTACTGCAGTTTCTCTGCAGCAGGCCTATGATGCAGTACGGCTAAAATAACTAATTTTACTGCAGTAATACTGTAGTTTTACTGCAGTTTTCACTGTAGCTATACTGAAGGTTCTGAAGTAGGCTTATGATGCAGTACAACTGAAATAACTAGTTTTGCTGCAGTAATATTGTTGGAATGCATAATTAAGGATTTAAAAGAATGTTTGAATAAATATGTTCATAGCATAATATTGGTGAGTATTATGCTATTAAATAAAGGTAATTAAGTTAATGGCAATAAATAGTATAAAAGAAAAGAAAAAGAGTTAAAATTTCTTGGCCAGCAATGAAGTCATGTTGGTTACTTTAAGAGAAGCGGATTCTGAGTAAGGTGTATGATTTCCTGTATATGACTGTAGAATGTTAATAATTTACTGTGCATGAATATTTGTAAGAATGGTTAAATTCTGCCTGCAAGTATAATGGAAGAGGTCTGTATTAATGTTTTGAATTTTTTTTTTTTTTCATCTTTTATTGATGAGCCTATCACGAGCAAGGTCAACGGAGAGGAAGTGAAAGTTTAGAATGTACGTTGGATGAGCTTAGGCCAGCCAAGAGAGATGCAAGTTGAAACAAATCACACATTCAGGTTGTCCAGAGTTTCCAGTAGTTAAGTTGATTCACAAAAGGTGAATTTGATGCCTATCGTCAACGAAGGTAAAGTTTTCGGTCTGAAGACTTATCATAGCTTAAATGGTGATAGTTAGCTGCCTGTGAAGTGGACAATTTAACGCAAGGCAAAGTGAAACTCCGTTAAGCACTTGAGTCACCTATCCGGTGGCTTTGAAATGAACTTTGCGAGTAAGCTAGCGACTAGTGAGCTAAAACTGTGAGGCCCATTCGAGCGGAGGAACAGGGGCGAGAGCATAAGGACACTGTCGGAGCATAGCTGTGTTTACGAAGAGTGGATTGAACGGCGTTAGCTGGAATTCCCTACATCTGCCTACTCTCGACACGCGAGTGGCTGTCAGTAAGGTACCACTTTTTTTTGTTGTTTGTTTGCCCTTGTGGTGAAGGAGCCATTATGTTTAAAACAGTTATCAAACAAATATTAATAAGAAACTGAAAATAGTCTGACTTAATTTACCTAATTAGTCACATTAATTAACAGGCTCCTGGACAAGCACCCACTTTATGTAGTTAGCAACCCTAAGTGTACTAACCTCCTATTAAGATGCACTCTCGAGTTCTTTGATAATATCTTCTAAAAGTATCCTATGGTTAATTCATGTACTAAATATAACTAATTACCCAAATACAAATATACCTTCAATGACCACAAAAAAGAAGTTATAAAAATAAGAACTATTTACCAAGTATGAAAAGATTTTAAAATAAAAAAGCTTTTCAGCATTTCAGTGAAGGTCTCAACTGTACATTACACATTCTTTAATTATAACACAAAATATATTCAATATGTTCTACTGGGCCAAAATTAAATATTTTAGCTGGCAATATGCTTGAAATAGCAAATGTCCCAGTTCCCCGTTGCAGGCCTGATCTGCAGCTTGGGTGCGGTGTAGCCTTACAGAACATAGAATTAGTAGTTAATTTTAGATTCAAAGCTAATGTATATATGGCAAGTTCACATAATCATTCCGAGTTAGTAACGGCTAAAGGGATGGTACCATGGCGAGGCTGTATCTGAGGATCATGCCGTCATGTTGCTCATTTCCAATGAAGTCGAAGCAAGCATTATGAAGAGACAATGCAAACAGTGAAGAGTTTAGGACTTGTGCGTGTCAGAGGCCGAACTTTCAGTGCACGGCTCAACAGCTACCTTGTTCTGTGTGAGTGTAAGGCGGTAGTAGGAGGTTCTTTCTGAAGTATCTCCTATTGAGGGTGAAGGGGCATGGTCTGTAGTCATAACAGATAAAGCACCACAAGTCAATGCACAACATTTCAGTCAGAAGTTAGATGGGCTGCTACAGACTGAAGGCAAGACAGTGCAAGACCTCCGCACACCTGCTGAAGAAGCTGCTGGTAGCCCAACAGAGTGCATTCTGTAAGCTATGAGTGATTTTCTTCACAAAACATAAAAGCCTTCAAGTGACAACAGTTATTGCTGCTTACGTTTTTCTCTGGGTTGTTGCCCACCTCAGCAGTAGAAGAGCAATTTGGCCACTGGCTGGGGCAAGCAAAGCTCATGGTAGAAGAGTGTGACTGCTCTCCCAAAGAGGAAAAGCAAAGGCTGATGGAGAGCCTTAGAAGTTCGGTGCTGGAGATTATGAAAGCAGCCTGAGTTAGTGATCCTGATGTCACCCCTGAAGACTGTTTAGAAGCATGCTTGAGCATGCTTTTGGGACTGCAGAGTCAGGAGATGACTTATATTTTGTATTTTGTTTGTTGCAGGTGGGTGAGAAGCTTTCTGACTTCCGCAGGTGTCTAGACCAGTTCTTGAACAAGGTGGTTGAGAGAGGTTGTCTCCCAGAGCTTGTAATCATAGATAAAAGAGCTCAAGTCGCTGCTGCATTGTCTAAGCCAGCTCAAGTTATGCCGGGTAGCACTGAGAAAACTTCCCCTAATGCAGAGGCAAGTGAACGCTGTGCTGATGGTGAACTAACAGAAGTGATGCGCCTGCAACACAAAGTGTCTAAATCTCTAGCTGCTGTTTCAGCTGTAAATATGTCTAAGCCAGATGCCAGCTCTGCACAGAGATCATCCAAAGGTTTAGATGATTGTTTGTGTTATTGCTGTGGGGAGAATGTGCATTTTGCTGTGAATGCCAGAATCCAGAAAACCAAGCTAAACTTATCCAAGCTCAGAAACTGTGAAAGAACAACCAGTTATCTATTGCTGCCACAGCTAGTGGAGTAAACAGTGATGTGAAGATCCTGATGATTTGGTTGGTCTGCCCAGTTTAGTGCCATTGAAGATTAATGGGCAACCCTGCACAGCTTTGCTTGATAGTGACTCGCAGGTGATGATCATTTTTGAACCTTGGTACCTGAAACACTTGTCTGATGTCCCCATTCAGTCTGTGTCTGGTCTCTCCCTCTGGGGTTTGAGTGAAATTGGTGTTAGCTATCCCTATCGTGACTACGGGTGGTTGACATAGAGTATCCAGCTGAGGTGTTAGGAATCAGTCAGACTGTGATGGTCTGTGCTCTCATATGTCCTAGTCCCGGAGCTGATGATCCAACATCTGTTATTGTGGGCACCAATGCTAGCCATGTTAGACGCTTGGTAAAGCAATGTCAGGACAGTGGTGTTGACATTGATCGAGCACTAGGCCTCCGTTTTAGTGTGATAAACCTGCACTCAAGAGTGTTGCTGTCCCTGTTCATGAAGATGAGGTTGGCTGTGTCATGGTTAGGCCCTTTGAAAATACCACCAGATGGTGAGACACATGTTGTGTGCAAGGTTGAGTTAATGAAGCCTGTTGAACAAGAGATTTCGAGAGCCGTTTAATCCAAGAGCTACTGACCTTGATGGGAATCGCAAGTCGTGGACAACTCCATATCATCTGTGTTAGATTTTGGTGGTTTTTCTCAGCTTGACTTTTCTCCTGAAGTCACAGTAATCAACAGTCAACCTCCACGTTACGTCACTGGCCAGACTGGACTGTTGGAAATACATGGGTCACCCACCCATATGCGACATGGTATTTTCAGTAGAATGTTCAAATGGTAAATGGACTGCATTTCTACTCCTACGAGTACTCAAAGTGCTTTACAGAGTATGCCTCACATTCACTCATCCACACACAGGTGGCGGAGGCTGCCGTGCAAGGTACCAACGAAAGAGAATGTTATGGCGTTCTGCGAAATTTTGGGGAATAATTTTGAGTTCAGCTCTGGTATCAATTGAAAACTCTAATTCAACATCATTGTTTATTTGGGCAGGCACATAAAGGCTGCATATTGCTTCTCTGTGACATTCAGCCTCTTCTCCAGATTTTTTGTATCGGCAGTCTTTTGCCCAGTGCCCTCGTTTACCACAGACATGGCATTCACCTTTTTTGGGCCTCTTCCTCCCGTAGGCTGGGGCTGGGGCTGGGGCTGGAGCAGCGGGCGCAGGACCTGGCTGATCTTCCTTGAAGAGCTTATCAAAGGGTGACTTGTGTTTTGATCTCCACATCATGAGCCACTCTCACTGCTGTCTGCACCACAGTCTCTAGCGTGGTTCTGCCATCCTCCCAGGTTCGAGCCATGCTCAACTTTGTTTCTTGTCTGATTTCAGTGTGGTTGACCTCAGGCCATCAGGGTTGTCAGTTAGTCCAGAGTGAATCACATAAATGCCTCCAAAGCATTTAAAGTAATCATCCACTGACTCATAAGGCTTCTGGACTGTTGCAGGTAATCTTATTCCAGTTCACATTAGCCCTGGCTTTGTTTTGCTGGCTTTGCCCTTTATCTTGGTCTGCAGCTGGGTGCACACAGGGTGTAGTTGAGCTCTCTCTCTTCATCTGCTGTTGTGGTCCCTGGCCTGCCACTGTTGGACCACTAGAGGGAGCCAGAGTCGTTTGAGCCTTTGAGATGGGGGTGACATTCTCCACCGGTGCTTAGGGTGGCGCTGATGGCTCTGGAGACGAGAGAAGATTTGGGCTATTATGGAGCTTGCTCCAGAGGAACCTCCTCCACACTCCAGTCACGCCCACTGGGGAAAACTGCACATTGCTTTTTGAGTCTGCCAGTTGCAGCAGTTTGAATTAGCATGCACTGGTCTTGTTGTTTAGCACATGGCGAGCCACTTTAGTCCTCAATTTATTTGCGTCACTCTGCAAACTTTTAATGATATCCTTATCATCTTCTAAACTTTTCCGGTAAATCCTTCTCAAATTGTCATACTCGTCATCTGAGTAAATTCCTGCTGCTTCAGCTATTGTAAAAGCTGTTGTTTTTTTTTTTTCCTCAGTAGTTTGTAACTCTGAATTACTTTTAGGTTTAAATTCACCTCAAAAGGAAAGAAGTCACCATAGACAGGAGTAATTGCATGCATCTCTTGTCTAGTATCTTTTAAATTAAGTTTTACGTGTTGTAGTAGAGGTGTCCCTCCCACACACGGCTCCGTATGTACACAAGTGGGTTCAGATGCAGGTCAGCGGGGCATGACGTGCAGCTCCAGGTCAGAAGGTTTGGCAGCTTTCCCACTGGCACACACAGCACTCCCACTGGATTTTTGGCAAGTCTGTCAGTCTTTTCTGACATCCGGTCATGGCACCAACTGTTAGATTTTTCTTGGTTTTTGTCAGCTTGACTTTTCCTGAAGTCACTGTTCACCTTAGAGTTGCGTTGTGTTTTCTCTCTGTAGAGATAGAAGACTGGACGCTTCAGCTGCTTTCAATCAGGATCAATAATTTATTGAAATATCAGATTACAGTTGTCGATTGGATGAAATAATAAATGAAATAATTGAAATAAAATGAGATGAAGTAACAGAGTGAAGTGTAAAGACTATCTGACTATCTGAAGTAACTCTTCTGTCTCACCCACGAGGATGAATTCTCTCTCAAGTCAGTGATGTAGCGTAGCTTGTCTCGATCCTTCTCACGGGTGAAGGGAAAATGTGCGCTGCACATGATATCAAATACTGGTCAAGGCGACCGCTAAGACCAGTCTGTCTCCACCATGCTACACAAGTTGCTGACTGAGCAGTTTGTACAGACTTTAGTTGAATAGATACATTGGAACAGTACACAGATGAGGGTTATTCAGTTGACAGTCAGAAAGGACTCACAAAAATCATATAAAATTCTACATCCACAAGGAGACCCGCAGCCGGAAAGATTCAACCAAACCTTGATCTCCATGCTTGATCAAACCTTGATCTCCAGGCAGAGTGAAACTCCGTTTAGCACTTGAGTCGCCTATCCGGTGGCTTTGCGAGTAAGCTAGCGACCTGCCAGCTAAAACTGTGAGGCCCATTTGAGCGGAGGAACAGGGGCGAGAGCATAAAGGACATCGATGGAGCCTAGCTGTGGATTGAAGAGTGGATTGAATGCCGTTGGCTGAATTTCCCTACATCTGCCTGCCTCTCAGTACACGAGTGGCTGTCAGTAAGGAACCTTTTTTTTGTTTGTTTGCCCTTGTGGTGAAGGAGCCATTGTCTTTAAGGCTACACCGCACCCAAGCTGCAGATCAGGCCTGCAATGGAGAACTGGGCTTTTGGGAAATTTGCCATTTCAAGTATATTGCCAGCCAAATTATTTTATTTTGGCCCAGTAGGACATATTGAATGTATTTTGTCATAATTGAAGAGTGTGTAATGTACAGTTGGGACCTTCACAGAAACGCTGTGAAGAAAACAAATTTTTCATCAGCAATTGCCAGGACACTAAAACACTGGGGCCCTTGAAACTCGGTGGGTATGTAGGCCTATTTGTCCCCACATGCTGGACCTCTGGAACATAGTTTGACACAGGTTGGTCGGGCACAGTTTTCGTGGAATAACTTGAAATTTAAGTTGTACGGAGGTCTCAAGGAACCGCATCAACACACAATCTTTTATGTAAAAGAACAAAACAATCATTTGCTCTGAATGCATGACGTTTCTCTTTAAAAATTACTATCTCTAAACGTGTGTACCAAACAGTTAGCTCTGCAGTATTTCACTTATTTATTCTTATTACTATAAACATATTTGTGTGCACACAGGTGGTCAAAAGGGTTTGGCCTTCAACATTGAGCCTGGCCCCTGGAAATACATGACCCAGCCAGGTGAGGGCTTTGGCTACAAAGTGATCCAACATGATGCCACAAGGTGAGATTTAGGCTTAAAGGGCATCAGCATGAATTGTTTATTAATCTTTGATTGCAAATCAAGGTGTGTCTAATGAGGTGTGTCTAATATAGTGGTTCTGTGATAATTAAAAAAAAAATTATCTACCACTCCCTAATAATCCTTTTTCATGGTGCACTCTGTAATAACTAGCACTAACATACTGTACCATGACTGAAAACAAAAATAAAATCAATTCTTACTTTGTATTTCTCCAGTCTGTTGGTCAGCGCTCCAGTTGAGGAAGTCAGTGCAAATAGGAGAGGAAGAGTGTATCGCTGTCAGATCTCAGGTTGTCCAGCTCCTCCACAAACGTGCTCCTGTACAGACCTCCGCATTGATGGTAACTACTGATTCATTAACCAAGTTTTTCAGAGAAATTCTCACCATTTGTTCTCAGAGGGTGAACACAATCAACCAGACTCAGTGGTCAATAACATTTAGCCTGGTAGATCACCCTAGATTCTTCAGTTTCCTGTGAATTTGAGGGATTTACAGGAGGAAAGAATTAATGAAATTGTTACGTTCAAAATGATATATAATACTGTTATTATTATTATTAACTGTGCTGACCAAAGCATGATGGTATAAACAAAGGTTAACTACTTACATTTGTGCATTGTTTATGTTATTCTCTCACATGTTGGAACAGCACAAAATCAACATGTTAACATGTCTCTTGGGCTATGGATGAGCAAGGAGGAGACATCATCAAGCATGCCCAACCCTAAGACTGTGGTAAGATCATGCTTTACACTGCTGTCTATCAGCATATCCTTACATGGCTGTCTCTGAATAATAATGTGAATAGTGAATGACTAAATAATAATAATAATGACAACAACAACACTGACTAAACAGGGAAGCATCACATGAATACTGACAATCATATTTACAGAGAATTATGGTCACATCATCATGCAGACAATATTGAAAAACCTGCATACAACCTATACATGTTCACTTTCAAGATACAACAGCAAAAACTCCAATCATTATACAACGTTCAGTACTTTGGTAAATTCTCTCTTCATCTCTGTCTGTCAGGTCTGTGGCCCTACCATTCCCAAAGAGTGTGAAAGCCTCACCCTATATGGAGGGATGTGTTTCAGCATCAGCCAGAACTCAGCACTCCCAGTTAGTGGCCCTGTACCCCCAACTCTCAGAGGTATGGATAACTTGATAGATAGCCCCACTCAGTGAGGGATAACAGCCGCTGAGGTGTCCTGATATAGTGTAATGATGGATGAGGCGTGGGCAAACACCGCAACACTGTTAAGAATTTGCTTCCACCACTACTGGTTCACTATTTGGTCTATGTTGTATCAAATGTTCTTATTCTTTTTCATACTGATAGTACTCGGAACTGATTCATACTGGACTTCTCCTTTAAGTCACTTATACAGAGACTCACGACTTGACTAAACACTTGGACTTGACCCTGACTTGAGATTTGGGAGTCGTAATCAATATAGATTTCTTAATTATTTAGTACATTGAAAAACATTTTCTCAACCTGAATGCAGGCCAATTCCTTTCTTCCTGGGGATAAAAACATCATTGCCTCCATTATGAACAACACCTATATTTTATGTTTATAACAATCTCGTAGGCCACATTTTGAGTTTAGGCCTACAAGCATTCTTTAGGCGTAAAGGTGCCCTGCCATACATCTAAAGGGATATTTTAAATTGTTTACATCATTTTTGCCGCCTGTGATAATGAGCTGTGCACTGATTCGTGGTTGTCAGCATGTCTGCATTGCATGGCACGTTGAGCAAATATTTACATTAGTTCGCTAATGTCAGAATTGCACGGGAACGAAAAATTTTGGAATGTTAAATTGCAGAAGAAGCAGAGGAAGACATAGTCTGTGATGCACACATTCACATGGGTTGGTGCTGGTGTAATGGTTAAGGAAACTTAGCCTGGAAATTTTGGGGTCGAATCCCGGCTGCTACCATTGAGCAAGGTCATTAAAGACTGGCCCAGATGTAATTGATTGTTGACATACGTAAATTGCATTTAGCATCTGCTAAATGCATAAATGTAAAATGTAAACATCCACCAATTGCTGGGAGATTGGAAACAGACACTTCCTAATGGTAAGCTTGTTATGTCTAGGGTGTCTGTCTAGCCAACATAATCAGATAAATGCTTCATTATAGCAAGGTTACTGTTACAACCACAGGGTAAAACTTATGAGGTCTGATGTATTTACCAAAGCTTACAAATCATTCTTTTCAAGACACACTGGACACACAAATAATAATGGACTTCTCCAAAATGAAACTGTTGCCATTTGTCCCTAAACTCCTGTTGTTTAGGCATAAAATTAAAAACGAGACCATTGCTGTTCTGCTTGTTATCGTTATTTCACGGATATTCAGTGACCTGGCATAGTTAGGATTCTGTGGGGCGGAACTAATCAAATACAGGAGGGCATGGATTGGGCGATAATTCAGTTCTACCAGCCAGTGGCTCTGAATTAGTAATTTCACGTATAACTGACTGACTTCTGAAATTGACCTGTTTATTTCTTTTCATTGGCTATTGCAGACAGCAAAGATAGTGTTACATTTTCACATACATTACATAACAAAATGTAGTCAGATCTTATTTAAAACCAACAGGTAAAAACAGTTTTGTGTAGCAGAGCACCTTTCACACACAGCAACACAACACCTATCCAACATTTTAGAGATGAAGAATGACACCCGAATGTGGTTTCCGCTACACCATGGTTTCACAGAGGAGAAGAACGGAGAACACAATCAGAACAGCAACAAGTAGACTAAAGAACTGACACACTTGTTCAGATCAGCCTTTTTGAGTTTTAGGATCTAAAGCCATGCAAAGTATTAATAAGTCCATTTTTAATATATTTGGACATAACCCTCCTCAGAACGCTGTTTCTCTAGGTCAGGTGTCTCCAACCTTTAATACTTCGCTGCTTTGATATACTCTTGGCCAAGAGCTACGCCTAGTTCCTCTATGTACTCCCGCATGAGTTTAGTGACATGACGAGGCAAAAACGCAGGGGCTGAAAACCTCGGACTCCAAATTAAATTCCTCCTGCAGCTTTCCCGTTCTAGCAATGGACAGCTACACAAGCCTAATGATCTGCACTTTGTCTTGTGGATTGAGAGGCCATGCAACTGACCCAATCTCATGGTTCCCATGACTGACCTCGGGGTAACCTTCTAGTTACTTCTCTGCCGTTACGCTACCAATGAACACCAACAAATAGGCTACTGGTTATAGTTGTTAATTAGTTTTAGTATTTAATATATTGTGCATCATAGCCTCAGGACATAACATGTATAATATGTATAACATTTAGCATCATAGCCTCAGGATATAACATGTATAATATGTATAACATTTAGTGTCATAGCCTCAGGATATAACATGTAGAATATGTATAACATTTAGCATCATAGCCTCAGGATGTAACATGTATAATATGTATAACATTTAGCATCATAGCCTCAGGATATAACATGTATAATATGTATAACATTTAGCATCATAGCCTCAGGATATAACATGTATAATATGTATAACATTTAGCATCATAGCCTCAGGATATAACATGTTTAATATGTATAACATTTAGCATCATAGCCTCAGGATAGCATGTTTCTGAGGTTTGGGTGCAGGAGA
The DNA here is from genome assembly GCA_015244755.2 of Tenualosa ilisha. Lineage (NCBI taxonomy): Eukaryota > Metazoa > Chordata > Actinopteri > Clupeiformes > Clupeidae > Tenualosa > Tenualosa ilisha. Next base: position 413,880 of record PYXC01002240.1, on the reverse strand, counting down.
GGTTGGACAGAATGCTGACATTGTGCATGAGAACAACCCAGCATGTGTTGCTAAATGTTTTGCCCATTACACAGACTGCCCGGTGAACACTGGCTTGGACATAGCCTTTCTCTTGGATGGCTCAGGAAGTGTGAACAGTGGAGACTTCCAGAAAATGAAAGACTTTGTGATAAATCTCATTGAGAAATTTATAAACAAGAATACTGAGGTAAGCATGATACATATGCATGTTACTTTACTTAGTGTTTGTTTTTTTAATTAACTGTAAACCAGGAATCAAACAAGAGATTGTACTCGTATGTATTCACATTCGCATATATTTTTGATTGAGATAGCTGGCAGCTGTTAACATGAGGCTGGTCCTGGCATTTATGTTTTTGATCGCTGTGCTACTGTCCTAAAGCAGCACAACAATGTTTTTGAATAGAGTAAAACAAAGCATTGGTAATAGTTGGTAATGGTAATAATTCAAAAACTGGCAGGTTGAAACGATATGAAATGGCTGTTTCATGGGTTTAGTCAGTGCTTTTCTCCTGCATTGAAGTTTGATGCAGAGAAAATTGAATTATTGCCATAGTCCGACCAAAATCAGACTTTTAAAATGAGTGTAAACACCATAGTCCATCTGAAATTGAACCAAGCCAGACTACCCATAGATTGCTAACAGAATGGTTGTTGTGATATAGTGTATAGGCTATGCGTGTTTTTTTTATGGACTGTCTAACACTTTCTGTTCTCCATCCATTAGTTTGCCGTTGTGCAGTTCTCTAAGAGCTGTAACATAGAGATGAACTTCAAGGATTTCGACTATTACAGACGGAGGAATTCATGGAAAAAACAAATACAACGAATTTCTCAGCTTGGAAGCATGACATACACAGCAGAAGCAATAAATAAAATCATGTAAGTCTCATATGTAGTGGTAGTGTAGCGGTCAAGGAACACAGGATAACGTGCTAAGTAACCTGGAAACTGTGGGTTCAAGTCCAGGGAGACCGGCCCTGAAGTACTTGATGAATGAGAGTCAGCCTAATGCACTCATTAATAAATTAAATGTCAAAGGCCATAATTAATAGCATCTTTCCCAATATTCTTTATTCAGAAGTCAGAGGCCTTTAAGACACTTTGAGGTACTCTGTTAAACCTTGGCATCTTTAAGTATTTCATCTAACTAAAATATCCATGCAAAAGTCACACATATGGTTATAATCTAGAAATCCTTAGTCATGTTAAAATGAGAGTGAAGTGAATGTAAAGAACGTTGTTGTTTAAAAAAGTGTAAACACAACCTTACAAAAACATATTTCCAAACTTAAAAGAATGCCAAAAAAGAAAAAAACTTACTAGCAGGCAATCCAGATCAGATTAAAATCTTTAGCTTTGGCTGAATCTTCTGAAAAATGTTTCTTCACTTTAGCTGCATGGTGCCCAATAAATTGCTCAATAGGTAATGGTGCCTGTGATGTCACTGTGGCTCTCTGCATCCATTTCCATCTTTTTGAAAAGTTACAGGCAAAACAGTTCCAAAAGTGTGTCCAAATCTAAAAGAGCTTATAAAATACCTCTTTAGCTGTATGACACCCAGTAAGTTGTAGTCCCATGCAGCAGCAGCAGCAGACTCGTCATCAGTCCTCATCTGGATGTGAAGCAAATTAAATGGGTGCGTGTTCTCACCTACTCCTTCAGCACAATAAACCAGTGGCGCCATTGATTGCCCTGGTGCTTTCCATCTGAATAGCTGAGGGGCATGTCAGTAACAGGCTGCTGCTGGCTAAACTGCTGAAAATTCTAAGATTTCTTTTTATTCTTTATTACAAAGAGCCATCGATCAAATGTATATATTTAAATATATATATATATATATATTCGAAAGCTGGAAGATTCAGTGTTTCTAGTGGTGTCACTTATATGTGTCTAGGACATACTCACAGAGCTCCAGATGTGTCAGTATTCCTCCAGAGGGAACGCTGACCTCTAAGGGTTTTAAAGGAGCGCCAAGCAACATTTGGTGCTATTTTTAGGTTAATTTACCAGCTGCATATAGCCTGACAAGCCATCCTATATCATCAAAATGTATAGTTTGGGCACGTCCGACACGACAGGCTCAGTCCTAGGAATCAGCAGTTGTCTTTCAAACTGGATAGCGCTATGACCAACCACAGCAACATCAGCAAAACAGCAAATAGCCTACATCCTTCTTTGAAATGCCTTTTTCTGCTCAACTTTCAAAGAAAAGCCCAAGTCTAACTCCTCCAAAGTCGATACTAAAGCCGATTCAAATGACTGCTGTTCCTTGCCCGCACAATGACTTTCCACAAAGAAAGAGCGTTGTGATTGGGCTGATTGGAGGCCCCCTTAAGCTATTCATAGAGCTGAGAACCTAGAACCTGTCAAGTGAAACCAAAACTGAATGAATCTGAAATCGTGTTTATTTCCTTGTCGGTCAACATAACCACAAAAAAGATCATCACTGGTCCCTATGCTTTGGTGTGCAAACAAATTCACATACAGTATGTTGGTGAGACTTTACGGTTTTGTTAATTTAAAAAAAAAAAAAAAAGGCGGCTGTAGGGCAGAAACTCTGTAGGTAAAAATTTTCAGGCTTGCCTGGTGTACCTTTAAGATTCTTCCATGTTTTCATAATGACTTAAAGGAGGATGTAGGTCCAACTTTCAAAAGTGCAAAATTACTGTACATTTACATTTATGCATTTAGCAGACACATCCAAACCGACTTACAGTACATGTGTCAATTGTCAGTTACTTCAGGGCAATTACTTCCCTTTACAAACTGAGGGTTAAGTGCCTTGTTCAAGAGCACAAGTGTGGCATCTGAGACTCAAACCCACAATTTTCAGGGTACTAGCCAGGTTCCTTAACTGTTACACATATCGCTGTCACAACAAATGTATGCATATGCAGCTTTCTTGTTTTTTTTTTTTTCCATTACAGCTACCTTGTCCTCTCAGTGGTCTCCGGTCCTCAGTCTCATAGAATATTGTACAGCCTTATAGAATAATTGCTATTTGTGCACATCTACAATAAATGGCCCATATTTATTCCGTAGGAGACAGCTCTTTGTAGGAAGCGCAGGAAACAGGCCAAAAGCCAAGAAGGTGTTATTGGTCATCACAGATGGAGCATCAAATGGAAAGGAAAATCTACAGACTGCCACAAATAATGCCCATTATAGTAATGTTATTTGCTATGCTATTGGGGTATGGTATTGAATCCTTACTTTGCTGTATGTACATTTTACAGTTAACAGTGGACTGTCTAATGTCTACATAATGTAAATCTGTTAGTGATAAATGTAAGTGAAGACCTTTTGCATTTAAACTTCAGGGTCTTGCATAAAGTCATAAATATAGTTGGAGGCATGAACACAGGCTCATTATGTACATTAAGAAAAAAGGAAAATCTTGAATGTTGTCCTCACTCTGGTTTATTCATCTTCACAGGTTGGAGGTTACAATCTACATGAGCTAAACATGATTGCATCAGAGCCTAAACCAAAGCATGTTTTCACAGTGTCAGATTTCAGTGCACTGGATGGGCTCAAAGCCACGTTAGAAGAAACTATTGCCATTGAAGGTACATTTTCTCTCTCTCTCCCCCTTCGGTTAGTTGATTTGCACCGTTGCAGCCCTGTCATTGGTATGCTTGCCCAATGGCTCTACAAAGTAAGGGCGTTGTGACTGGTCTTACCAAGCCTTGGTAGGACCAATGGTAGACCTGCTGAGGCCCCAGTGGTGTGTGGCTAGATGTACCAGCTGAGAAAAACAATTTGCTTGCGATTTCTAGTCTACATAAACATGTTTATGTGTAATATTCTGTGTTCTTCTCATACATCTTGTAAAAGGTCAACCGTTTTCTTTCTTAGGGACTCAAACGTCTGGTGACTCCACTCATATGGAGTTTGCACAGGAAGGATTCAGTGCTGCACTGGTTATGGACTCCCAGGTGCACACAAAATTGTCTTTCTCATGAAACACCATTAAACCCAGCCAGGATTGTTTGGGATATACAGTAATTTAAATTGTCTGCACTAGTTATGGAGACAAGGGTGTCCACGGTTCCTTTTCCTTATGATTGAAACACCATTAGTTCACTTTTTTACACTGAAAACCCTATTTTACATGGGTTTAGATTTGAATTTTGACAAATGTCTCTTTTCTGATAATTTCTGCTTATTGTGGTAGCAACTTCCCATACACACAAAAAGAATGGCTGCATAGGTGCAGTGTTTCTCAAAGGGCATGAAACTTTTGTTTGAAAAGACATGAAACTCAGCCAAGTGGTCAGTGGTGTTAGTTGATGCACTGACACAAGGTATGGTTTCCAACAAGTTTTTGACCATTCATTCTCAAAGTGGATTGTGGATGTATGTAAACTTCCGTTTGTAAACTTCACCTTGAGAGTTTTAAGCAGATCAGACTCAGTGAAGTATCAGTGAACAACACTGACACTCGGGCGACTGTAGCGCGATCGCTCCTATGCAGGCAGTCTGTAGGTGGGGGTGGGGGGGCTACCAGCCAGGCTAGCGCCACCTAATTCTTCCGCTAAGTTTCTTTTAGCTCCACCACTATGTCAGAAAGCCAGGCATAAGTTTCGGTTCACATCGTCTCTGAGCTGGGACGGGCCATTCAGCAAATAGAGGGACGGCTAAAAGCGATAATGTTGAATTCAAACGGTGCATTCCAGCATGTAACATATGCCACGACCAAACAGTAATGATTGGTAGAAGCAGAAAGTAAGAGCAAATGCTTGCCACTTGACAGGTTTCAGACGCTTTGCACAAAGTGAAACAATGTGAAAGCGGCTGATGCATCAGGATAGGGTCCTACTGCAACTACCAAAAATTCTCAGAACAGAAGCACTGGTCAAAATTTCAATCTTAGTCATTGTATTCCATCATAAACAGTCCTTCAAGTGTAAAAAAGTGAATTTGTCCTTTCAACCCAAATTAAAATTTCTGTATTCATTAGATCTTTTTGTGTGTTTTAGGAGAAATATCTGATGAGTGCAGTGGGGGCATATGAGTGGAAGGGGATCTACCAGGAGTACCCCTCCAGTGGACTGAACCCTGTGTCCTGGAAGTTTGATCACATGGAGCCAGATAGTTATTTGGGTTAGGAAGCCACACTTATTTGAGCTGATTTCATAACATTTCCAAAAATGTGATTTTTGAAATGAGATGTTTTTTCATTACAGCATTAACCCAACTGAATAAACACGTTAAATCAATTTTGGCCATTTAGGCGTATTTCACAACATTTAGCTGTTCTGCAAGTATGAGGTGATGAAGCCAATATGAAACAGGAGTTTGCATAAAGAAGTTACATGACCAATACTGTCCACTGATGTCTCTGCTCTCTCCCAGGTTACACAATGGCTGTGGCAATGAGGAGAGGAAAGAGACATGTTGTCCTGGGAGCTCCAAGATATAAACACAGAGGACATGTTGTCATCCATAACCAGTACCACACACAGAAGCTGGAGAGTGGACAGGTAGCCATGCACTTTACTGGAAAACTCCAACATGTTTCAGCCTAAATGTTGTATTAAGATTCATGCACTTTCAGCTGGTACAAAAACATATGGTATATGCCTGGATGACTACGTTTTGTAGAGCTTATGATACTAGCTGTGATATTAGGGTTCGTTTGCTCATTTCTAAATACATTTTTGGCATTTTTGTGCTTGAAGTCCACTAACAGCATTTACACTGAAACATGCCAGAGCTCCCCTTTAAGTTGTTTGCCATCAATAGTACAAAACACAGATGCTGGGGATTGGGCTGGTAGTCATGCACATGAATACTGAGTCTAAAGGTTTGGGACCATACGACTTAGTATACTCTCTGTGTGCTGCTATACTTTAGAGTGGACCATACAACATTTCATATGCTGGATCAATAAGTTAGATGTATTCAGTAATCTTATGCTGACCTCATTGAACATATTTGATTTGAACTGTTGTGTACTTCGGGTTTGTTTAATTTACTCATTGACTAACAATGAAGATAAAACTTGGTCAACAAAATTGTGTGTTGGTTTGTATATGTATGTGTGTGTGTTTTCCAACCTTCTTCTCTGTTCAGATTGGTTCCTACTTTGGAGCAGAGTTGTGTGTTGTGGATTTGGATGGAGACGCCAACGCTGATCTGATTCTGGTATCGGCCCCCATGCACATAGACGGAGACACAGAGGGGAAAGTCTTTGTTTATAGCTTTTCATATGAGGTAATATATATATATATATCAACTATTTCAGTGGAATTGCTGATTGAATCCAGTTAGAATGAGTTCTTGTGAAGCATTTCCCTTTGTTACTGCAAAATGATTGTGATCGACAACACAATTGTGAATTTCTATGAGATAAATAAAATTATCCATCTATCTATCTATCTATCAACTTATGCAAAACAAACAAGCACAATCCCATGCATTGTATTGTAAAACTGAGTAGTCAGGGGATGGAATGAACATTCTACCCTATGAAGACAAAGATGAGACCTTAATAGAAAGTTGATTAAATTGATTAGTCAGTCAGTCAATCAGTCAGTCAGTCTTTATGGTTCATACTGGAAATTTGTTATCACACTCAGTACAATGCCTGACATGCAGATATACACATAATAAAAGCTGAGGGCCCATACAGCATTGGTCTGTAGTCTGTGGCAATGTGGTCTGTAGCACTTCTCTACTGTGGTTTGTCTTTCCCTACAGGGCGACTATGCTTCCTACAGCGAAGTGCAGGACACTGGCGTGTCCCTGCTGGGCATGGAGGGTCAGAGGGGGAGGTTCGGCTTGTCTCTGGCCAGCCTGGCTGATCTGAACGGGGATGGGATCAGGGACGTGGCCGTGGGAGCTCCTCTGGAGGATAACGGACAGGGCAGCGTGTACATCTTCAACGGGTGGAGAGGAGGGATCAACCCCGCATACTCACAGGTGAGAGTGGCAAGAGAGACAGGGGGGAAAAAGGCCGTGAAAGAGACAGATGGCCAGATGTACAAAGAACTAGCGTCTGTTTTCAGATGTCAAATGTGCCTTAAAACTTGGCAATGTATGAACAGAGCTCAAAGCCGCTTAGGGCACAGATTACTTGTCAGTGGACCGCAGAATTTCTACTTGTGTATTCCCTCTTACGCACAGAATTTCTACTCGTGTATTCCTACTTGTGTATTTCTACTTGTGTATTCCTACTGGTGTATTTCTACTTGTGTATTCCTACTGGTGTATTTCTACTTATGCACAGAATTTCTACTTGTATATTTCCTACTTATGCACAGAATTTCTACTTGTGTATTTCTACTTGTGTATTTCCTACTTATGCACAGAATTTCTACTTGTGTATTTCTACTTGTGTATTCCTACTGGTGTATTTCTATTTATGCACAGAGTTTCTACTTGTATATTTCCTACTTATGCACGGAATTTCTACTTGTGTATTTCTACTTGTGTATTTCCTACTTACGCACAGAATTTCTACTTGTGTATTCCTACTTGTGTAATTCCTACTTTTGTACAGAATTTCTACTTCTGTATTTCCTTCTAATGCACATGTATTTAGAGGAAAAGGAGGGAGGTGCAAATAACGGGAGTGTCAATAGTGTTACGAGCAATTAATTAGGTATTCTGTCGTATGGGTAAAAATAGCACAGGCCTGTTTTGTGGTAAAATATTTGCTCATTTTAAAAGCAGGTGTAATTCATGTTGCATTTAGTGCTTGGATGAGAGGCCTAGAGGAAGTTAGTCACATTTCTAATTTCTCACTTTCACTTTCTAAGCCATCCACTATATGCACGACTGACTTTACTGATATCGAGGTCGGGTATTTTCTAATAAGCAGAGTAGAACTACCCTTTTGCTCTGTATCATCTCTGCTTGTTGACATCTCATGTATTGTGTTTTTTACAATCAATGTTTTGTACCTGTAAATATTGTCATCATTAAACTCATTCAACAGCTGTGCTGACTGAACCTTCATTTGTGGCAAGTGCAAATTACGTTCTGGAAGCCAGGGTGGACTGATGACCTGATAAATGGAAACGAAAGATCACTGAAAACTGACCAAGACAGAGCAACATAATATGTTACTATGGGAGCAAACGTGAATAATTCTGGTCTGCATTCTTGGCAGTGTCACATTGCATCACAGCATAAATTTTCCAATGGTCAGCATATGAGAACTTGTCTGAGATGCAGAATGAAACAACAATAGGTCACTGTTGTTAAATTGACTTCACTTTATGAATACAGAAATACAAATGATTATCGCTTGATCATCATTTCTGTTACAGAGGATTCCAGGTTCTTATGTGAAGTCCGGTCTGCAATTCTTTGGGCTGACTGTGGCTCAGTCAGCTTTGGATCAGAGTGGAGACAGGCTGCCTGACATTGCAGTCGGGTCCAAAGGAACAGTTCTGCTGCTCAGGTTCTTCTCAGATTCTTTGTTTTAATAGACCCACGGAGAACCTTGTGGGTAGACTGTAAATCCAGATGCATGGCATGCAAATTTGAATTTCCTCTACAGGTCCATCTGGCCATGAGTGAGTGGAGCTCATTAGCTATCTCTCTATATCCCAGGCACTAATCACATCAGGCTCAGAGCCACATAGAGAGTGCTGGGGAGGGTTTAACATGACGGCACTAAAGGAGCACCGTTGTGGTAACACTGATAAACAAACATGCTGTGATTAGTACCAAATGCCAATAGAGGCATTTTGATTCGCACCTGTTGGTGCCACCCTTTGGATAAGGGAGGCCTGTCGCTAATGCCAGCCCTAAATCTTCCTTGGTGTGGGTTGGGTTCCCAGGCTAGTCTGTGGGCATTGGTAGAATAAATGCAGATGGTGTCACTAATGCTGTGTCTTTGGTTACAGATCACGGCCCATTGTGTCCATAGACACACATGTTACATTTCAACCTCCCAAAATCCCCAAATCCATCTATGACTGCACAGTTCCTGAACGGGTCCAAGCCAGAGTGTGCTTCACCATGACTAAGGACACTGGGGATAGGCTACAAAGTACAAAACATTTACTACTTTGTTAACTTCCAGTGATATACGAAACATTTTGCAGCTGAAAAGCGTGCTTATTTAATGTCCAATAATAAATATATGTTAAAGAGGTATCCAAAGCACTTCATCAGATTCAGTAAATTTCACCTCACACTGCTCAAGCTGCCCTGGAATAGGAGAAGAAGAAACTGGCTTTATCTGAACAGTAGCCTACACTATTCAACCTTTGCTTAAAGAGTACTGAAGAGTGGTCAACTGAATATTATGTTCAAACATCATCTTTCGCCATGATTGTAGACTATGCATTTAAGATATGAACCCAGAACATTTGTTTTACTGAATACAGAGTACCAGGCTATAATTCATTGTCTTTATTTCAGGACTGAAGGCCAGTCTCAACTACACACTGATCTTAGATTATGTCCGTCAAAATACCCGTGTCTTCTTTGATGCTGGAATGAAAGACCGGAGGGGAAACAACGAGGCCACAGTGTCTATGAATGAAAACTGTTATCAGCACATATTTTTTGTACAGGCAAGTCGCTTTATGAGGGAATCTTAGACTAAGAACATTCAAGATTTCTACATTACATCTTGTTATATTAATGTAAGAGTACAATTCTTGGGTTTGGTTCTTTAAAATTTCTATATACAGTCAGAAGAATGACAGTCTTACAGTATGAAGATATATTGTAGACTGTGGAGTGGATATACTCAACCACATTAACAACTTGTCTTTTTACAGTGCCATCCAGAGGATGTTGTGAATCCCGTGGAAGTCCTGGTGGCCGTCTCCTTCCAGGGGCTTCCAATCTCATCTGCAAACCAGCTTAGACCAATACTGTCAGACAGCTCCCCTAGTGCCACAAACCATCAGGTGTGGACCTTCATGATTCGGTGTTCTCACTAACAATTAATGGCTCACATTATCAGTACAAAAAAACTGTAATTTGGTGCACCAGACGCTTTCACGTCGCATCGTTTCACTTTTTGCAAAGCATCTGGAATCCCTCAATTGGCGTACATTCCCTTCATCATGGGCAGACATTTTCTGTGAATAATATTGACATGCCAGAGCCCTCTGTTTGCTGATTGCCCAGACAAAAAAATATTGAAGAAAACCTAAGCTAATGGAGAGATCTGTGAACGTGCTGTAGCGAAATATGATTCGAAGCGCTAGGCAGTGCTAGCCAAACTAGTGTGTGAATGGGCCCAGAGCAAAATTTTCTCAAACAGATAAATGTAGGCCTACCTTGATATCAAGTAGGTACAAACCAAGCAGGTTCATATTTAATGTAATCAAGGCAAGCCTCAGTTATCTTCACAAGTTTTGATACTTTGTACTTTTACACTCAGGTCTGTTTCATACTCATTTTGACCATTTAAACAAAGATAAAAACAAATTGTGACTACTTTCTATCCTCTACTATCTTCATCTAATCTTCATCATGTCTTAGTTAAGCTTTGAAATTGACTGTGGAAAGGACGCCATATGCATTGATAACATCCATCTCAGTTTCTCTGGGTAAGCCATCTGAGCACATCATTCATTTACTGGTGAGAGTGAAGATATTCAAGATGACTTTGTTCTGTTAGAATTCAATAATTAAACAAAATATCTTGCACATTTGCTTTTCTGTCTGTGAGCATTGTACTCATAATATCCTACTATCATGTGTAATATAAGGGCATAAGTCATATTTAGTCTGTTCTTTTCATCCAAATGGCCATCACCAGGCCCTCCATCATTAAGGTGGGCATTGCCCAGGAGATGAGTGTGACCGTGATGGTGGAGAACAAAGGGGAAAACTCCTACAACACTCGAGTGTCTCTCTCCTACCCGCCTGGCCTTTCCTACAGGACCTTCAATAAGAGCAAAGTGAGAGAAAACAAGACTGAAGACATTGACCTTAACGTAATTCTGCATATCCCTGCAGAATGATTTGCCATCTTATGCTGGTAGTTGGATTTTAGCTAGTTTAAGTTGGATTAAGATGGTTAAACCAGCAAAACTATCATAAATCATGTGAAAACACTCCTTCACGTGGTCCCAGCCTCTCAAACTGGAAATTGGAGGAGTGGGCTGGTTGCTGGTATGGAAGCTGAAAATGGCTGGTATATGACCACCAAAAACAGCTGAAATGGCTATCATTAACTGGTCAAGCTGACTAAACCACTAAATATACGGACACACCTTAAGCTGACAAAAAAAATAGCTGAACCCATGTTAAATCAGCTAAAACGAACTTCTAGCATAAGCTGGTTTCAGCAGGATTTTTCTGTTTGGATGGAAAGCAACCTTCAGTTTATCTGTGTATGTTGCTGTTGCAGGGCAGGGTGGAGTGCAGTTCTCTAGATAGTACAGATGGTGTCACTCTTGGAAAGACTGAGTGCATCATCAACAAACCCATCCTTAGGGCTAATGATAAGGTCAGTGAAACACTCAGACACACAGACACACACACACACTTCCATTATACAGTATCAAAAAATGCTACACTGTTCCAGAACCAGACATCATGTCTGTTTAAGAAAACGTAAAGACATGTTTTTGAACTTTCAGATTTCAGGGAGAAGAATATAAACCTGGTTCTGTGTGTTGCTCTCGGTTAGGTTCTACCACCTGACTAAGTGTCTGAATGTGTTGGCATTTAGATGGTGGTAGTGAAACATTCATTTCAAAATGCAAATGTTAGTAGCTGTAGAGACAGATAACAATATAAAACAATACAAGTCATGGCATTTTGCTTCAAAGAATTTAATCCAGAGCTGGATGAATAAGTACATTGGCATGATGTAAATTTTAACAAAAGGTAGAGATTTTTTCCTTACTACTATGAAGGGACATAATTGTGTTACCCACTGGGCACCACACACACACACACACACCTGCTATGCTATAGCATAAAGTCCCTTGCAGGGACATGACTACGGTACCCATTAAGTACTGTGCACGCACACACACACACACACACACACTCGCACTCTTGATCTTGCCCAAAAGTATAAGGTCACTTGGAAGGATAAGATTGTAGTACCCATAACAGATGCACAGGAATATGCAAATGTAAATATTTCCTCCAAATTACATCTATTTTTTCCCTCCAGGCTGCCTTTGTTGTTCAGTATGGAATTGATGAAAGCAGTAATTTTGGTGACCTTCTCACCATGAATGCCAAGGCTTCAAGGTAAATTCTGAGGACTTCCTCAGAAGGGTGGAGCATAGATTTGTGTTCAGTTTTACAGATACGCTTTGAGAAGATAAATTACTTTCCATGATCCAATACATTCATATCTTGTGTTTTTTTATTTATTTATTTTTTTAATTAGATTCAGTTATATCAATGACAGATGTAATCTTTTTCAGTGACAATGATGGACATGACCCAGGGAGCCAACTGTCCAAATCTCTAGACATTGGGATCAAATACAGCATTTATGTCATTCTGAAAAGGTGGGTGTCTGAAAAGACATAGTTTGTCAACATCTGCCAAGTTAATACACAAATGTTAGGAGATGAAGGGATTGATGTAGAGTCTTTAATTCAAAAGCAATACGTGTCTTGTCAAAAATAATGGCATTGCTTTTCATGGCTGCCTATGGCGTTCACATAATATCTTGACTCTGTAAATGTACATTAACAAACATGTAAACAAATTCTGAGAACAAACAAAGAGCCATAAACAGGACATCAAAGTTTTGCCTCATGAGTGTGGATGTGAATGATACAGTTTGATTGGTTGTTGGAGATATACCAGTAATTGTTAGCCAGAATCATAGTCAGTCATAGACACATATTTTTGACAATCTTCAATCATTTTATTCATTGTGTTTTCTCAGGTTGCAGGGTACCACCAACTACATTAATTTCACTGCTGGAAATAACCAATTGCAGAGACCAGTGATTCAAGAATTGGAGGTAGAGTAGTATGTGTCAAGCACACAGACTCTATAAGGTGTAGTTTCACATATTTATTCTCACAACTGCAAACACCTCTCTCTCTCTCTCTCTGCTATTCTGTCTCTCTCAGGTGACAAACAAAATTAGAGGACTCAACCTGACTGTTGTAATTCAAGTTCCAATAAGACTAAAAGACAAAGACATCTGGACAGATGTGGACAGTTTGCAGGTGGGTTCACTAATCAGATCTGCTCTAGTATAATGACAGAATACATAGTGGTAACTGTGATAAGTAGCTTTTGGATCATTTTTATAATATTCTATTTGAAACACCACTTTGATAAATACATAACCTTTTAGATAAAAAATCTGGCTTCAGATGAATATCAAATATTGTGAACATAAAGGGGTTAAATTTCTTACACCACTCTATCATGTCTTGTCAAATCATCTGATAATCTATTTATTAGTCAAATATTTCTAATAAATTGTGTTTTTCTTGTGTTAGGTCCAGGGATGCACTAGAGGCGCGCGTGAGACTAACCCTACAATTACAGACCTGCAGCAGATCTTCAAAGGCAACAAGGAGCCTGATGTGGTATTTGTGTTATTGCTGTGTATTATCTATCCAAAGACACACTCTGTATGAATGATGACAACTTAGGAATGCTTGTTTGAAGTGTATGGACTCACCACAGCCCTGTATTCTCCCTGGTCTCTCCCTCTCTCTCTGTTTTCTATCTCCTGCAGAACTGCTCCATTGCCGTGTGTCTGGAGTTCAGATGCCACTCCTATATGGTGAGAGACGACCAAAGGCTCTACAGCATCTCAGGGAACGTGAGCTCAGGATGGATCGAGCAGGTGCTGAAACTGTTAGCCTACTTAAAGGGAAAGAAAGTGGGGGAAACCTGCCATCAAGCAGAGGCAACGGCCAGGAATCTTTACATTTACATTTATGCATTTAGCAGACGCTTTTTCCAACGGACTTACATTTGTTAACTATCAGGTTCCTTAACTGCTACACCACCACTATCCCTAGTAGTCTTGTGCCTGGAGGAAGAAGTGCCATGGAGTCTACTAGATCCAGGCATTGCAAGCGTTGCAGTCATCCAAGGTCAAGTTGAGATATCAGCTCCAGAAAGTACAGTTGAGGTTAAGTCGTACTCGTAGAAGTGTAAGGCATTCACGGCACTAGATCATTAGCAATAGAACGTGTGGGAATTAAGGTCACAATAAAGTGGAAATTTCAGCTAGACAAAAATATTTATCTGTATCACTTATTACTATTTCTGAATAACCATAGTGATTATGTGTAACACATTGATCTATATCACTTATTACTATTTCTGAATAACCATGGTGATTATGTGTAACACATTGATCTATATCACTTATTACTATTTCTGAATAACCATGGTGATTATGTTTAAGCTATAAGCCCCAAGAGGCTGTTCTATACCATAAATATATAGCACAGCTGAGGGGTGTTGTTAGGCATGAGGTGAACTGAACGGAGCTGGGTGCTGTTATATGGGTGCCACTGTATATTCATGATATAGAACTGTTAAATTGCCTGGAGATTGTCAGACGCCCTGTCTTCTCCTGTGTGTTGTTGTTGTGTGTAAATTCTGTGCAGGCGTCCATTGCCTGTATGCTCGCGAGGGGCCGTGGACCTGCCACTTAAAGCTGCCCAGTTCAGCCATGGCCACAGCTCATGGTCCGCTCCAGACTTTAATTTGCCTTTCTCTCTTGCAGTGGATGCAAGCGATTTGCGATTTGAACTCAAGGGGCAGATTGCTTCTCTAAAATGGTTACCGCACATACCTAGCTTGGTTTCATTAGACAAAGCCACAGCAACAAGAAATGTAGCGATTTATTCCTAAACATCAATTCCTCAGCAAAGAAATATATTTCCTTCAGCCGAATGGTTACCAAGTAATGCACAAACACAGCCAACGTAACTTGAATAGTGCAGCAATATAGAACGAAGTGCTATATCAGGGAATATACAATGGCATTGAACACGATTCAGCCAATCATAATCAAGGACTGGAACTATCCATTTTAGAATTATGCTCTAGAATTAGAATTATTATTTAGAATTATGAATCATATTACTGACACACAATACAGAATGATGTCGTAGAACTTGTTTTGAAAAACTACTTTTCCTCTCAGACTGGCCTGCGTTCTGCTATGTTTCACTTGGTCAGCTCAGCCACGCTGGAGTACGACGACAGCAAATACATCTTCTACTCCTCGGACTCCTCTTCTAGTCCACAAATCACCAGGGTAACTGGACTGCATAATAAAATATTTGCAAGGTTTATATATAGTTTAAATGAACATGACAGAACTACTAAATGACCATACATTAATTATCTAACAAAAGGGGAACACTGTATGTTAGATTAAGTTTGGCGTAACTGTATTACTGTTGTTTTAATGCTGTCCGTGTCTCTTGCAGATTGAGACTCTTGTGGAGGTCTACGAGGAGCCCAACCTAACTAAGGAGATCATTGGTGGAGTCGTGGGTGGACTGATCTTGTTGGCTCTCGTGACTGCCGCCCTTGCTAAGGTAATCATGGAACATTTTTTGTGTGCCTTTCCTCGGCATAAAAATCTTTTCTCATTTTTTTCATGGAAGGGAGGACCTGCAGATTTGCACTGTAAAATTTAGAAACAGATAATAACGATCATAATAATAATACAGGTTGGTCTCATACCATGTCTCAAAGATAGCCAAGGTCAACCACATAAATAAGATGCAGTGTAGATAAATATCTTTTTGTCTTTAACCACAGTCGGGCTTCTTTAAGAGTGAGTACCGGCAGAGACTACTCGAGGCAGAAGGGCAGGAAGGAGAGGCCCCACCACAAGTAGAATAACAGTGCTCTGTGTGTGTGAGTGAGTGTGTGTTTGTCTGTGCTCTTTACATTATGAATGAATCATACAGAAATTCATAATTTATACCGTTTAAAACAGCTTTTTGTTGAGAAGGTGTATTCATGTTAGTGTCAAGCTAGCTGTTTTGTTGATTAATTAATGCTATTTAAGTCATTGGCTAATGCAGGTAAGACTGATCAAAAGTTTGTTGTCCCTCAGAAAATGCAAATGAGCCAAATGGCAGAGACTATTGGCATTATAAAGAACTAAACATTATTTTGCTTGAAAATTGACCAGCATGACCCTCCCCCTCCCTTTTGACACCTTTAACTCTGTAGGTTGTTGGTTAGTGTTATTGTATGTATCTGCATTGTGCATGAAGTGTATGTGTGCATATATTGTGAATTCATGATCAAACAAACATAACATCAAAATAACAAAATAAAATAAACACAGACTGAAATATAGACTTGAACTGAAAACATGTTGTATTACCATATTTTAATACAAAATACTTTATTGTAGCATGCTTTATTGTAGACTACTGTTTGTGTGGAGAAACCAAAATGGGTTCATATTGAGCCCCATATTGCGTGCTTTCTATATATGTATGTTTTATTTTCGTTATGTACATGTGATATACAAATACTTGATAAAAACAAATATGCACGTCTTGTATGTATGCCTTTTGGAGCTTCTCTTCTCTTTACTTTTGTTAATATAATGTGTTATAACTTTGTTATACACTGTTATCTGCAATCTAAATTATTTCTTGCCATTTGAATTATTTCAGTCGGTAAATGCATCATTGTGACTGAGGAAGAAATGAAACTGCCAGGTGTTTGTAAACATTTGTCTTACCAGACATAATGAAGAAGCATGATGCTTTGTGGTTTATAAATAGTGATTTATACTACCAGTGAAGTGTGGAGCTATTTTGAGCCTATTTTGAAACAGTGATTTATTTTCACCTAGCGTGACGCTAGCATTCTGAGCCTCTTGCAAGCATAGGCTTAAAGCAGTTTTAGACTTATTCAGTGATGGAAAATTCAAGGCACAGTCTTTTCACTGAATTATCTGTACACTTACAAAGTTCTCAATGCCCTGTTTGAAATGTTAGGACCCTCATTATACGACCAATGAAATGTGTGGCTATTTTGAGCCTTGTTTGTGAATTTGCTCCCTGAACTTTTTATCGTGTCATACAATTTCTCCTTTAAGAGTCAAGAGTTTATGATTTGAATGTTTTCTACTGAGTGAGAAAGGTTACTGAAAGAGAACAGAGCACTGAAGATGTGTAAAATCCAGGCTTATCATCTAATAATCTCACTTGTCTCCATTCCAGTACCTTGTTAAAGCAAACATTTTAATTACCATGAAAAGAATTTAAATACGTTTGTTACAACTGCATTCCTTGAATCACAATGCATGCGAAAATACACATCAGATCGGCCAGACAGTAGAGAAGTGTCAAACCATGACTTCTCCATTATGTCTGGAAAGACAAGTGTTTACAAACACCAGGCAGTCTCCTTTAAAGGTTGTGTAAAGCACACCACAACAGCATAATATCTTAAAGGAGTGCTTAATTATTAAAAGAGAGTAATATAATAATATATAGCAACTGTTTAGCTGTTTTTGGCCTGATCTAATATCTGCTCATCTCAGCAGTGTTGTGTAAGTTCACACTTCACATTAACTAGCTCACGGCCTCCATCCCAGTGAAGTTGTGCATGTGGTGCAGTATTACAGTGCATGAAAATATTGTACTGTTCTTTGAAGTCTTCTTATTCATCTGCTGCTTCTTCCGTTTAACAAAGAAACTTTATTCAAACTGTGTTGCAATGGTCTTACCAAGGACACTCATGCAATGTTTTTTTTTTTTGAACATTTGTACTTTTTGAACTATTAATTAAAATTTATTAACATTTTTTTAAAGGTGCAGTCAGTGATTTTGTGTTATTGACAGGCTGTCAATTGTCTGTTTTCAGCTGCAGTCAGGTGTCATTTTTTAGTTAATTAGTCAAAGTAGCCTCGGCCTTAGGCCCTGTTTGCATTATCTAGATATTTTTATAGACTGATATTTTTTTAATCCATTTGGGTCTCTCGTCTACACTTTAGCCATCTTAAACGACCTCCAAAGTGGACATTGTATTTTCTGGAATCCACAAAAATATCTGTTTATAAAAATATCTAGATATGTGTAGCCTTGGGGTGATTTACCAAGAGAATGAACCCAACCCAAGAGAATGAAGATCTAGCAGGTCATGAGGAGATTTTAGCTTTATATTATAAAAAATGTTGTGTGTTGTGTTTACAAACCACGTAAAATCACTGACTGTACCTTTTATCCACTCCTTATGTACTGCTAATTAAATGGTTATTAAATAGGCTTGTATGTAACAGTAAAAAGAGTTATAGCCAATTATATATATATATAACAAATGAAATTTTTGTTATCAGACTTATGAGCAACCACGTTAATTACTCTTTTCACTGCTATCATGTTCCCAAAAAACAACCCAAAATACTTGCAGTAATGTCTGTTATGTTAGGGATAACGCCCACCGAGGTGTCCCGATATAGGGGACTAATGGACGAGGTGTGGGCAAAGAACAGCACCATGCCGAAGTCCATTAATCCCCTATATCGGGACCCCTCGAAGGCCATTATCCTGCTAAGCACCCGCTTACCAGAATTATTTTGTATTTATGTTGTTATTTTCTTTCATCAGTAATCTACAAAACCAGCTGGTTTATAGCTTTGGTGTAGGCTTCATGGGAAAGTAGATCCATAAGGCTCCTTGCTGCTGTTATAGTTACCCCTGTAAAGAGCACTGATATGGAACGGTGATTAAACTCTACTAAATTGTACTGTGCTGCACAGACATCATTTTCATCTATTCATTGTTATATTACAATACACACCATTACTCTCACTGAGCTAAACATAGTCATCTGCAGTATGTTTTTATTTCAGAGGTTTTTTCCATAAATACAGCAATAGCATAGCAGTAGATTTACTGTTTGAGTGGAAACTTGAAGTGAAGTGAAGAGTGAAGATAACCTACGAGTTGACTTCAATTAATCTGGGTAAGCCTACAACAATCAAAAGCACTCTGCAGTATTTATGAACCAGATGCAGATAATCAATCATGTTTTGTCTTACAAATTCTAGTACCTCCACTAGATGGCACTGGTGAAAGTCACATGATGTGTTTGTGTATTGCAGTTGGAAATGTTTTTCTGTTTTTTATCTACACAGTGCAAACACCGCAATCAGTGACAGGAATCTGTGATATTCTCATACCATGGGAGTGGATTGAATTGTGGTTGCTTACTCAATGAGAATCACAGAAGCCATCATTTAACGATAATGCAGCGACGGAATTGCCAGCTGTGCATTTGCCAGTTTGATAAACTAAACCCTAGAGCTCATTTGTTGTCTGGTTCTCACAGACCCTCCATCATTAAGGAGGGCATTACCCAGGAGATGAGTGTAGTGGTTATGCTGGAGAATCAAGGTGAAACTCCTATGACACAAACTCAATTTGTTTGAGGGGGGTCGATTAACTCTTGATGTGAAAAGGTATAATGTGATTGAAGTTGATGGAAACAATTTAATTTGCATATATTCGCATTTACTGTTTCTCTCCATAGATGTTGGTGTCAATGTTACTCATTAACGCATTGATTAATGTAAAAACTGTAAAAATGTAAAAAATGCGAATTAATTTTAATATATATAATAATAAATATAATATTATATATATATATATAATATATAAATTTATATAATAAATTTTAATGCAAATTAATCTCTACAGATGCATATGTCACACCAGTGCTGTAGTCTAGTTTGCTGTAGTGGGTATACTGCCTGTGACTGTAGTGGTTATACTGTCTTGTACTATCACAGTGTTGTTAGTATTGCAGACTATGTTTTATGGACAGTCTGCAGCTGCTGCAAATTGCTGCCTAACTTGTGGTAAATGGAGTCCTAGGTCTCTTTTGTCTTCTAAGGTAACGTAAAGTATACAAGTCACTATGCAGATGTTCAATATGCGTCACGTTTGCATGTGACACGTGCATATGTGACATTCTTTCTTCACAAAAAATAAAGAAGAGTTCTGGAACTTTATACATGTGATTAATCATGATTAACAAAATTTTCTATTTTGATTAATTACGTCATATTTTATAACTGACTGACAGCACTATTAATGTTATGTTTTAGGATGGCCTGATCCTACTGGCTCTCATTATTGCTGCTCTCGTCATAATAACCATGGAACATTTTACACCTCTGTGTTTTTACCCCACACAAAAATCTCCCCTCCTTTTTTTGCATGTAAATGTAACGGATGCCAGCTAGCTTAGCCGCACATGTAGAACGTTAGTGAACCTCCCTCCCAACACTTTAAGAGCCTCCTTGTTAGTTGACTGGCAGCCTGGGCTTTTTAGTTGACACCTCCTGATCTGTGGTTGCTGTTGTTTTGAGGTTGTGGGTTTGAGCCCTGGGCTGGACTACGCTGCATGACTTCTGTTACATAAGGCCACCTCCTACTATCTTTTCATACTCTGACTTTAATTGTGGAAGTCTGCCACTGGCATCTCCCTGCTGGGTTGTGTGGAGGGTCAGAGGGGGAGGTATGGCTCTTCTCTGGCCAGCCTGGCTGGCCTGAACGGGGCTGGGAGCTCCTCTGAAGAATAACGCACAGGGCATCATGTACTTCTTGCATCTTCCTGGGGTGGAGAAGAGGAATCATCCCAGATACTCACAGGTGAGAGAGCATTTCAGTTCATTTTAGACATATAGAGAGTCAAAAAGACAGACAGACACTGTACATAAATACATAGAAAGAGAAAATGAAAAATAAACGGGTGAATATTCCATGTAATTCACCATCAGTGGTATGACCCCAGGGTCGGGAAACACTTTATTTGAGGGTGTCGACATTAAAGTGACACGAGTCATAAACATGACATGACGCTTATCATGAATATTAATGACATGACGCACATCATGAATATTAATGATTTATGTTCATTACTGTTGTCATGAAAGGAGAAATCTGGTGCGAGGACATTAAACAAAAGTGAGTTTCTAATTTGGCTAATTTTGCTAATCTGCTATTTGCTGTGACACATTGTTATACAGTTTGACCGTTCTTCTGCATGGTAAAATTAGGAATGCCATGTTTTGTCTACTGTGTGTCCTTTCTGATGATGGCAGAGAATTGTGGGTTCTTCTGTGTGCTCTAGTCTAAGCTTCTTTGGGCTGACTATGGCATAGTCAGCTTTAGAGCAGAGTGGAGACAATCTGCCTGACATTGCAGTCAGGTCCAAAGCTCAGGTTCTCCTATTATTGCACGTGACAAGCGCACGCGCACACACACACACACACACACACAAGTGCAATGGCGGGACAGAGGGAGGGCCAAACTATTGAGTTTGGAAAAAAAGAAGAGAGTGAAAAAAATCTAGAAGGACCAGTAGGGGGCTTCATGGAATTGACTGACTGTTCTCTTCTCGTTTTCTACCTTTGACTTGTCCTCTCTCTTTCTCACTCTCTCTGTCTCCAGGTCCAGACCTGTTGTTTCTGTGGAAAGTGAAGTGTTTTACAGTCCTACCAAAATCCCCACTGGCAAACTGTTCCACGCCACTTTGTGTGCGGGGTCCCCATGCAGATCTGATGCTCCACATCAGCGCAACATGTAACAATATCGAGGCATTAGTCAACATAATGGGGAGCAAATAAGATAACAATTTAAAAAGTGAAAGCTTTTTGTATTCAGAAAGGTTGGTTAGCGCTATGGCCAGTGTTCAGTTCACCTCATGAAGGTGTGTGTGTATGTGTGTGTGTGTGTGTGTGTGTGTGTGTGTGTGTATGTATGTGCAGGTAATAGTACGAGTACACTTTTTGTCAGTGAATCTGAGAACACTGATGATGCTAAAACATCCTAGAATATGTTGTGTGTGTGTGTGTGTGTGTGTGTATATATATACATCAGCATTGGCTAAAATGACTATCCCTGTGTATATCTATTTTAGTTGGCTAAAATGACCATCTCTGGTAGTTGGACAAAATTACCATCTGTGTGTACTTTCTCTGAGAGTTGGCTAAAATGAACACCTGTTGCTCTTATTCCCCTGTGTCTGATGTCTTGTCTGTTTTCTTTCTGTTGAGGTAGGGTAGGGTGGCTTGCAATTCTCAGGACAGTGAAGACAGAGTCTCACAAGGGAAAACTGTCTGCACCATCAACAATTCCATCTTCAGTGCAGGTGACAAGGTCAGTCAAACCACTGAAGTGATTGTTTGGAGTAATTCCAACCATAGCCTTGCTATATGAGCTTGTTGAGTGCTGGCATCAGAAGCTTACTTTCATATTCATTACGTACAGTACAGTTCAGTTAGCTTTTTCTGTCTGAGTTATCTCGTTCTGCATCTTACTGACAGCCAGGCCCGCTGACAGCTGACAGCTTACAGCTTACTGACAATTGGGCCCTCATGAAATTGCGGAACAATTATTCTATTTTATTTCAAAATATGCCTATTTGTGGAGAAAATGTATAATATTTGCGCTGAAGAAATTATGTCTAGTTGTTTCTACCTTTATTGTCCTCGAAATAGGGATCAAGAACCCCTCTGTCAACCCCAACACAATATTGTTTTGGCCTTTGATCAAAAACCGACGTTTTCCAGCCCCGTAAAGTAACCCGTTCCAGCTGGGCTAAAAATAAGTACCAACCAAGTCACACCATTCTTGTTAATACAAATGAGGTGGTAGCAGTCACACTGAACACCTTATATCAAATGGACTGGGCATTAAATCACTTTATAACCACAACGGCTTAAAAACAATGTGTTTCACATATCTGTCCGATGCATAGAATATGTATATTAGCAGCCAAATTCTCCTGCAATCGTGATTTTTCAGGCTAACCATGCTACATTTGCTAACATGTACGTTAGCTCTGGTTAGCTTCCTGACAGGCAAGTTGGCTATACCATTGGAACACAGCTCTCTGGATGACAATTGAAAATAAGCTTGTATCGACATGTTAGAGTGTGAAAATTGCCATCTGGGTAAATTCCGGTGTAACCAATAGGCTGTATAGGTGGCTATATAGACCAAACAAAACATGGCCAAGAGGTAGTTCAGTCCTCCTTTCAGAGAGAGAGAGAGAGAGAGAGTATTTCAGCTGTCATGTGTTTTGGTACGCTGGTAAATTTAGCACCTACAAGGGCTTGAGTGACACTAATGTTCTGATGTCTATTTCAGGCTGTCTTACCGCAAATGTGACAACAGAGCCTGTTGCACAGGAGAACTGGTGTCATTTTAGCATTTACTGAAGCTTGTTTATGAACAAAAGTGTCATACTGCACTGAACTCTCTCCCAACCCCTCCTCTCTGCCCCCCCAAAACATTTTTTGTTGCTTGTGAAATTCTTGTGTTTTTGTCTTCTGATCTTGTCTTGTGAAACTGTTGCTTGCTAGGAAGTACCCCCAGAAGGTTCCCATATGGACAACCACAGGGGGCAGTGCTAGACATTTTGGGCCCCCCAAACATTGCTTATAAAATTAAAATGCTCTCTGGGGCCCCCTGTCATTGCAAGGTCCTTAGAATCATCCTACCCCATCACAATGACGAGATACATGAATCACTAAGAGCCAAAATGATAATCAAGAGTTTGCCATCACTGTGCTAGTGAATGCCCAACCAACCAACCAACCAACCACCAATGCGAAGGTGCCAGTCATATGACTTGGCACAATCTTAATCTTTTAGTGGAAGTGATCTGCATCCCTTGGACAGTGCCAGCTTCATACTGAGAGAGATTTAAGTCAGACACAGCATTCATGTAGGAGTTAGCAGGTGGGAAAAACAACATTTACTATATGTAGTCATTGAGACATGCACAAAACACAGCATTCGTGTAGTTATTAAGACGTGGACACAACACAGCTTTCATGTAGTCATTGAGATATGCACAAAACAGCATTCATGTGGTCATTGAGACATGCATGAAACACAGCATTAATGTAGTCATTAAGATGTGGACACAAGACAGCTTTCATGTAGTCATTGAGATATGCACAAAACAGCATTCATGTGGTCATTGAGACATGCATGAAACACAGTGTTCATGTAGTCATTGAGACATGGATACAACACAGCCTTCATGTAGTCATTGAGATCTGGGTGAAACACACAATTCATGGTGTCATTGAGATCTGGGCTAAGCACGGCCTTCATGAAGCCATTAAAACGTGGACAAAACTGCATTCATGTAGTCATTGAGATCTGGGCTAAAGACAGGATTCATGACGTCATTGAGATCTGATGACAGCATTCATACAGTGATTCAATTTACCCAAACTTTCAGCAACACACTAAAGAGCTGTATATATATTTCTGTTTTATTTTCAATGCTGGAAGACATGAAAACAACCAGTTATGTTAACTTTGCGGCTGATGACAGCAACATGGAGAAACCAGTCGCACAGCTTTTGTATTTTGCCTCTCAAAACATTTCTGAGTGTGTAACTATGTACTATATGGCTATACAGATATACCTAAAAAAGAAGAGAAACTTATTAACTTATTATTTATATTTTTGCTGGTGAGGTGCCAAAACACAAGGATTGTACTCTCATATGCTCTTGTATGCCCTTCAGCTCTCAGAGTGCATAATGTAGGATAAACAGACAAACAAATAAATAAACTATGGATAAACAAATGCTTGCAAAGCCTCAGCTATGCACTGTACTCTGCATGTCAGCTGCAGAAGGCATGTCTGCCTGCAGGTGTGAGTGGCTCAGAGGTGTCCAGATGAAATGGCCACTGTGGCTAATGTGGCGTATGAGTTTATGTCTCTTTTTAAATCATACAGCGTAAAAAAAGCAAATGTGGTTACCACACTATGAAGGATGTAAGCCATGCAACATGGCTATGCAACAAGATACTCTTCTTTTCCTGTAGCTGCTGAGGGTGATAAACTGAACCAATGAGAAAAGACAAAAAAGAAAAGATGACTAGGAACGTAGAGAAAAGAGCGCCTACTCAAAACACAACTGATCCGTGAATCTTTTTCATCTTTATTACTGATCACAGTCTCACAGAGATCAAGAACGTCTGTGTCTCGACTAATTCTCTCCTGTTGTTGCTGTAGTATCAGGTGGAAAATGGCATCAGACGACTCAATGTGACAGTTGTAATCTGTCTTCCTGTTAAACTAGGCACAATACATATCTGGTCTAATATGAAGGCCCTACCAGTAAGAGATACATGGACAATAGACAGACTCAAAGACAGGATTTAGTTCTGACTCTATGAATGGTCTCTGCTATACCTTGTGCTTCAAAGACAATCATTTTGATTCTTTCTCAGATTGCAGGTTGCCATGTGTCTGGCACAAACATAGGCAGCAGCTATTCAAGTCAAGTCATAGTGAGTGTCTTTCTTTACTGGACAATGCTGAGGTTTCTCTCTAGATAAATACTGTGAACTGATTAACGAGCATCAGGGGCCATGTGCATATAATGTTTCATTTTTGGCAGAATATTACTGAGATGTGTCTAGCACTTCCATAAAAAGATGTTTTGTTTGTTTCTATGACAACAGTAGTTTCACAGCATAATGACTGGGGCAGTTAGCTTGCTCAGGTCTTGAATGTAGATAGTTTGCCATCAACGTTGCTTTTTTTTAGCTGCGATAGATTACCAATAGTCCTTTGTGACCCTGCAGCACCTTTTTGAAAAGTTCAGATATTTGAACTTGGAAGACCCAAGTACACAGAAGGGGCAAAACCCTTGCAACGCTTGCTTCTGTCCTCAAAGAAAATAATTGTAAAAAGGCAGTGTGATGCTTAGAAGAAAGTGCTATATGTACAGGGGCCCTCACAGTAATCCTTGTCTAATGACAGTGTTGTACTTGCATTGATCATTTCCTCTGCTGTCTCCAGAACTGCTCAGTGACTGTCTGTAGGGTGTATAAGTGTGATGTGCACTTGAAGAAACAGGAAGGAGAGTTTTACAAAATCTCTTGGAAACTGCACTCTGGATGGATTGCGCAGGTAATATTGGTTGATTGCAAACCCAGCAATGTAACCCAGTCTGACTGGTGAATTAGAAACAGTTCAAAGGGCAACGCTGGTGTCAGCAACTTGGCATGCTCAGATGCTCCCTCCCTCCCTGTCTTCTGTAAGTAAGACAAGGACAAGCAAATAAATACATTTGTTTTAATCAATGGACCCAGCGAAGGCAACTCCACCCAGCTTTGCACTGCGACATTCTTTGCCTCTGCCTTGTTCATTTACCACATATATTGGTTACGGTTACAGAATCAGTTCAAATGAAATGACTCATTTGGTTCCTTCCCCCTCTGGTCCTCTCTCACCCTTCTGCTCTGTCTTGTTTCCAAATTGAGGCATATCTGGAGCAGAGCACCAACATCCTGCTCACGCCCAATGGGCTGTAGACTTCCGTCGTCACTATGGTAACACCTTCCTGTGAACACCGTTACAAAATGATCACTGCCAAACCTGTTAGATATTTTAAGGCAGTCTGACATATTATTGTTGTAGTATCTTTAAAAATATGTTTGCTTTTGAGCAAATTTAATAAAAAGAGAAGTTGTGTGGTTTCAAAATAAAAGCAGCAGAGTGTGAAATCAGTGAATAAATGAATGAACTAAATAGACTGCATTTATATAGCGCTTTTCTACTCCTACGAGTACTCAAAGTGCTTTACAGAGTATGCCTCACATTCCCCCACACACCAGTGGCAGAGGCTGCCATGCAAGGTGCCAACCTGCCACTGGGAGCAATTTGGGGTTCAGTATCTTGCTCAAGGACACTTCGATGGGGTCAGCCAGAGTGGAGCTCGAACCTGAAACCCTTCGATTGCCTACACTAAGTACAATATAAAATCTATTATTTGTCTATTTCTAGTTGGGATTCTTAACCAATCAATACAACAAGAAGCTGCAGGAGGAGTTAGGGTCAGATAAGGGAAATTACCATGAAGCAACCTGAAAGACTATATGCCTATTCCAATGAGACTAGCCATGAAGCAACCTGAAAGACTATGTACCTATTCAAATGAGACTAGTCACGAAACAATCTGAGAGACTTTGTACCAATTCAAATGAGACAAGCCACAAAGCAATCTGAAAAATGAGACAAGCCACAAAGCAATCTGAAAGACTACGTACTTATTCAAATGAGATGCAGTAAATATAGATGTAAGCATATGCAAATCTAACACCACTATGTTAGTGATAAGAAATGGTATGTTCGTCTGTACTATCCCCTCTCAGTTTGCCCTTGCTACAATCTTGCTTTTTGGTCCATGTTTGTTTTCTTTTGTAGTTGTTGTTGATATGTGATGAAAATATGAT
Organism: Tenualosa ilisha; assembly: GCA_015244755.2. Lineage (NCBI taxonomy): Eukaryota > Metazoa > Chordata > Actinopteri > Clupeiformes > Clupeidae > Tenualosa > Tenualosa ilisha. The sequence goes on along the minus strand of PYXC01002240.1, from coordinate 386,664 downwards.
GATAATTATTGGTAATATATGTTTTATCTCGTTGAAAATGCTCCAGTAATTTTTGATTGTAACACTAAAGTTGTAACCATGAAATGAACACAACAGGAGGGCTAGTACACAATGAAAGATGTGTACTAGATGACTTGTTATAGCCCTAAATATAAAATGCTGCATAAAATAATACTGTATACTCTCTCTCAATTCCAAAATGTGAATTGTCATATGCTGTATCCATCAAACTGAATAGAAGATGTGAGAAAACCATCTCTGCCTAAGTTCTTTACAACCACACATTACATTACCGTAGTACTTTAAGACCCTAAAAGAGCTTTAGAATAGAGTCAAGCCATTTATTTAAATAGCACATTTAAAAACAACAGGGGTGGAGCCAAAGTGTTTCCAACTGAAGATTTCTTATTTGTATAACTTACATAACTTATTAACAAGTTGGTTGCTAGTGACCTTAGAGTAACAAGTCCTATCCAAATTCCTACGGTACAGTGTCCCTGTCAGTCCACTGGGCCATTGAAATGAAATGATGTGCCATCACTGGTTAAAAATTTACCATGTACATGATTACACAATGTATAGTCTAAATTAGGGTGACCTGACGACCAGGGACAGCCGCAATTTTGGTAGCCAGGTAATATAATCAGCCCCTTGTACCTACACCTTGTTTTGCACAGAAGGTCCGGCCATTCAATAGGAGGAGTTGGAGTTTAAAAATATTGGATCAGCCCTTGACTGATAGCCTTCCTTGACTGATAGCATTTTAGCTCAGCGTTCACAAGTCCTTCCTCTGTTTGCTGATTGGATATGGTTAAAATGACACCGGAGATAACAAGCTCAATGGAATCAAATCCAGACTGTAGGGAGTAGGTAATCAAACGTAAGTGCGGAGGAAGGCGTGAACAGTCTATGATTTTGGTGGTCTGCCCCTGATAAAATACAAGAAAACCCACTTTGCCCCCAATTTTTGAAGCATTACTTATTTAAATGTCCCCAGTTCCCAAGGAAAATTCAAGAAACTGAAGTCACTGATTTTCATCTCAGAGGTCAGAAATCAGAAATCGGGGTTGTCTGGTCACTCTACTGTAAGTCATTGATTTTAAATCCCCTAAGGGATAATGTTGGGCATAATTCTCAGCTGCAGTTCTGCATGTGGACTGAAGACACAAATTAATTGAAAACTTGGTGAATGGATGGATGGATGTATTGATAATCTGTGATCTGTGTAGCAACACACACCCAGCACATAGTGAGTTGTAGAGAGAACACTTGCCCAGAGTGTTGAGTGTTTAGTTGCCTTGGCCAAAGGAATTTCAGCCGTGGATGTGAAACAAGTTAGAGCGATATTCAGCCACTCACCTAGCCCATATTTTTCCAGCTGGTAGAAGATTGAAACAGTGCCCCTTTGCTTGCAAATCCACAGTCCTAACCACGGCTGTCTTTGAATACTGGATCTAGTATAGATTAAGAAACAGAGAAATCTGGTGTGAATTAATCCACAGTTCTGTTGTTCCAGATCACCAAGTGCTATTGGTAGGAAAAAGAATGCAAAAAGTTGATGCAACATAGACCTAATAGTGAACTGGCAGCCAACAGTAAGTGCATGGAGCACAAAAACTCCCTTTAAGTTTCATTTTCCAATGCCCCAATTAGCTCATTTTAGCTACAGGTTTGATATTCGGTCTATGTTGTATCAAATTTTCTTTTCTTTTTCCTGTAGACATCAGTTGGTGACCTCAAACATCATGGCTATGGATGAATTGACTCCAGTTATTTGATTGCTTGAGGGATATCTTCTCCAGACACCCTAGCAATACTGGGTTATAGACTGGGCTAAGAACCAAATGGCCCCAAATAGCACCACCTCTGACTCCACCTCTGATCCTAAGAGACTTGCAACTTGTTACTGCTAAATAGAGCTCCACTAATTCTTTGGGGGATGGTGGGGGTAAGGACATTAGGAGTAAGACCAAAAGGGGGGCATGGCACTGAGAAACTATTACAGGAAATGAAGAAACTTGTGACCCCAGTAGAGCCATTCTCTCACCTCTCTACCGCCTCTTCCTCTTCCCCTTTCAGTCTCACTATAAAACCACCTCACCCCCAGTCACAAGCTGCGTATCATTCTCGCCTTTACTGTGTACATGACACGGACAGGAAGGATGTCAACTCTAATGTTAGCTTTCACTATTGTTTCAGGTAAGCACAACCACTGGAACACATCTTAAAATGTCATTATGTCTAAAGTGTGTGCAGGTTCTTATTCATATCATGCTTCATGCATGTTCTTAACACAAATGTGTAGTTTGTACGTTCAGCTGGTTTTGAAAAGCATTTGCGGGATGATAATGCATGAATGAGTGCAAATTATGAATAATCTTTTGTGTTTGACTATTAAAATGTGAGGAAAAGTAAGGTAAAAGGTAAGGTAACTTAGGCTGATTGAACAAATATTTGCTAATGAATCCTTAAACCTGTTTAATCCTAAATTCTTCCTAGACATGTGTTCTTTCAAATGCATTTAAACTCTTATTCTTAAAACTTATTTTGCTAATACCACAACAATTTTAAATAGGCATGTTATTGCATTTGGCAAAATCTGACAGTGCAGGTGCAGTTTTAATAGGGTTTTTTCAAATGTCATATTTGTACAGTGTAGAAGTAAGTGGAACAAGTGTGAAAAAAAGGCTGTAAAAGGTGTTGACAAGGCTGACACAAATATAGCTGCATTTGAATTTTGGCAAAAATAGTTTAAAACTTCCCCGTTTCATCATTACTCACCTAATCTCACTTCCTCGTCATGTATCATCCTTCTTACACATGCTTCACAGTGATTAACTAGTTTGTCTTCTTAAGTTTTTACCCCCTTACCTTATCTTTTCACATTTTTGTCAGCAGGTAGTTTTTTCAAACCAAAGAAAGAGAAGGGATTGTTTCACCAGGTCAAAACGGTTAAATTGAATAATTCAATTCAATTCAGTTCAGTTTTATTTATACAGCGCCTTTTACAATAGTATTGTCTCGTGGCGCTTCACAGAAGGAGCACCCAAGAGCAACAGGGGCAAGGAAAAACTCTCTTATGTTCAGTTAATCTAGAAAGAAACCTTGGGCAGATCCACGACTCAAGGGGCTAACCCAACTGCCAGGGGTCATGGAGAAAAATTACAATCAGTAGTAACCATGACAGACTATAAGTTGCCTATGGTTTTAGCTAAGGTTCATAATAGTTCATAATAGAGTATTATCCCACTTTTACATTACATGGTAGTCAGTCTATAGGTGGTTATCAGGAATTATGGCTGGACAATGTAGCAGCAGCCAGGCATAGTGACAAACTCAAAGGAGTGAGATGGGTCATGGGGTAACAGTAAGGGTCCAATTGACAGCGCCATTGTGATGGGGGGGTCAATCACAAAGCCTCAGGAAGGGGAGTCGGGCCCAGCATCGGCATCCAGGAAGGTCCTCTGTGATGGGGAGTCGGTCCTGACATGGGCCTCCCGTAGTGTTGGTTGTAGTCCACTCAGAAGGGGAGGGTGAGAGGAGTCCGCCGGAATGAGGCAGGGATGACACTCAGCAAAGATAATTGTGGACGGAGGAAAATAGTGAATTAGGCCAGGCTCACACATCAGAAAGCAAATGTGTAATTTGGGCATACATATATGTGTATATATATATATATATATATATATATAAATATTGAGAGAGAGCTGAAAGAGAGAGAGAGAGAGAGAGTTGTACGGCATGACACATGAAGGTTGTGTGGTGGCACTAGGCTATAGCAGCATAACTAAGGTATGATGCATGGTGACCCAGCACCACTGCAGGGATGGTCAGTGGCTGCCATGCCTCGCAACTGGGGTCAACAGCAGAGGCAGTCCCTTCCAAAAGACCCATGAGAAGTGATGATTTGCCATGCACCATCCCTAACTATGGGAAACAGTAAAGAGGAAGGTTTTAAGTCTAGACGTAAAGGTATTGAGAGTGTCCGCTTGTCGATTGTGGGGGGGGGGGGGGAGATTAATCCACAGGAGGGGTGCATGGTAACAGAAGGCTCTTCCTCCTATCGTAGATTTCAATATTCTTGGGATTACAAGGAGATCAGCATTTTGGGATCTTAGGGTTCTAGGAGGGTGGTAAGGGACAAGTAAGTCTTTAAAATATGTTGGTGCATTGCCCTTGAGGGCTTTGTAGGTTAGGAGGAGTATTTTAAAATCAATTCGACTTTTAATAGGGAGCCAATGTAGGGAAGCAAGGATAGGAGAGATATGTTCATATTTTTTAGTCCTGGTGAGTGTTTGGGCCGCAGCATTTTGTATTAGTTGTAGGTTTTTGATGCAAGTATTGCTACACCCAGAGAACAGAGCATTGCAATAACTGAGCCTAGAAGTAATAAATGTGTGTATTCATTTTTCAGCATCTTCAAAGGATAGGAACTTTTTAACCTTAGCAATATTTCGTAGGTGGAAAAAATATGTTTTTGAAATGTGTTTTACATGACTATTTAGAGAGAGGTCCTGGTCAATAATTACACCGAGGTCTTTAACTTTTGCATTACATGACAGTGACAGGCCACTGAGTAAGTTTTGGTGATGGGGTAGAGTGTTGGTCAGCTGTTTAGGGCCAATCATCATAACTTCAGTTTTATCAGAATTTAAACAAAGGAAATTATTAGTCATCCAGGTTTTGATGTCTAGGAGACATGCATCAAGTTTAGTCATTGGCATATAGTCATTAGGCTTCATAGAAAGGTAAAGCTGGGTATCATCAGCATAGGAGTGGAAAGTAATACCATGTTTCCTTAGAACAGATCCTAAAGGTAACATGTACAGAGAGAACAGCAGGGGACCTAGCACTGAGCCTTGGGGTACACCAAACTTTACTTTGGTATGGGTTGATGACTCATTATGAGCGTGTACAAACTGGTAGCGACCAGAGAGGTATGATTTGAACCAGGCTAATGCAGTGTCTTTGATGCCTATCATGTGTTCAAGTCTGTGTAGTAGGATACCGTGGTCAATAGTGTCAAAGGCAGCACTAAGATCCAATAGGATTAATATTGATATATATCCATTATCAGATGCGATAAGGAGGTCATTGAAGACTGTAACTGGGACTGATTCTGTGCTATGATTAGTTCTAAAGCCTGACTGGAAGGTTTCCTGGATATTATTGTCATTTAAGAAGCTACAGATTTGCTTAGACACTATTTTCTCAAGTATTTTTGAAACAAATGGGAGGTTAGATATGGGTCTGTAATTAGCAAGGACATCAGGATCAAAGTTTGTTTTTTTAATTGATGGTTTAATAACAGATGTCTTGAAAGATTTTGGGACATGCCCAGCTATGAGTGGGTCATTTATAATTTTAAGAATCATCTCAGCCAATAGAGGGAGAGCTGCCTTAAGAAGATCAGTTGGGATAGGGTCCAATAAGCATGTTGAGCTGAAGAGATCAAAGACGTAATTTCTGATATATTGGTGGGTGTGAATGAATCAAAGTATGCTACAGGTTGACTAGAGCTAGCTGTAACCATTACATGTGGTCCAACTGGATTTGAGGTTACAAGGGAGTTGTTTATTTTAAGTGTAATAGATTCAATTTTGTCATTAAAATAGTCCATGAAGTCCTTGCTGCTTAGAGTTATTGGAATGGAATGGGACACCTCAATCCTGCTTTTTGTTAAACGGGATATAGTGTTAAAAAGGAATTTTGGATTATCTTTATTATTGTGTGTAAGTGATGAATAATATGCTGATTTGGCATTGTTAAGTGCTGTCTTGTACTCTTTTAAGCTATCTTTCCAAGCAAGGCGGAACACTTCAAGTTTAGTGGCATACCATTTCCTTTCAAGTCTACGAGCAGCTTGTTTCAGTAAGCGACTCTGTGTGGTATACCATGGGGCAATTTTTTCTTGTTTCCTAGTTTTCTTTTTGAGTGGTGCAATTGTGTTGAATGTGGAGTATAGTACATTTACAACACTGTCAGTTAATTGATCAACTTGGGTTGGGCTTGGCATAGAGCCTTCTAATACAGGGCTATATTGGCTCAGCAGAGGCTCAAGGAGAGACGGAATTTTTGCTATGTCATCTGTAGTTTTGGGAGTTATGTTTCTAGTGTAGTAGTAGACTGAGTTAGGTGCTACATAGTCTAATGTGATTTTTAAAGTTAATAAGTAGTGGTCAGTTAGTGTAGAGTGTTGAGGTAGGGTTGTAAGTTGTTCTATTTGTACTCCATGTGTCAGAACAAGATCAAGGGTGTGGTTACCTTGATGTGTAGGTGTGTTTACATTTTGGCAGAAGCCAATGTGATCAAGCAGAGATTGGAATCTAATTGCCAGGCTATCGTTTGCAACATCGATGTGGATATTAAAATCACCTAATATGATTATCTTTTCTGTTTTAATGACTAGAGAGGACAGGAAGTCAGAGAATTCTGATAAGAATTCAGTGTAGGGGCCTGGAGGTCTGTATAATGTTACAATTGTTAAGGGTTTAGCACCATTTCCATCAGGATGAATCAAGTTAAGGACAAGAACTTCAAAAGATTTAAAAATATAATCAAGCTTAGGGGCCATAATGAGACTTGAATTGTGAATTGTGGCTACTCCACCACCACGGCCATAACGACGTGGTATGTGATAATTTAGATGACTGGGGGGGTAGCTTCATTTAGTGAGAGGTATTCATCAGGTTTTAGCCAGGTTTCTGTAAGACAGAGTATGTCAATTTGATTATCAGAAATAATATTTATTTATTAAAGTCGTCTTTGAGGAGAGCGAACGAATATTTAATAAGCCAAATTTCAGTTGTGATTTCTGGCTATATTCTTTTTTTGTTTCTGGTTTTATTTTTGTGAGGTTGGTATAATTTATACCTCTACCGGGTCGTTTTGAAAACGTTTTCGTCACGGACACTCTCACTGTCTGTCTGCTGCTAGGGTGACGGCGGGGCGGCAGAGAACTGTGTAGGACAGTAATTCTGCTACCTGGACCAAACTCTGGTTCGTCAGGAACAAGCCGAGTTTAAGTGATGGTCAATGTTCCTAGAAAGGAGCTCAGCACCCATCCGAGACGGATGGAAACCATCTCGATTCAAAAGTCCAGGCTTTTCCCAGAAGGAGCTGAAGTTATCGATGAAGCCCACATTGTTAGCGGCACACCATCCTGACAACCATCGGTTCAGTGAAAAAACTCTGCTGAGCATTTCTTTACTGCGTTTAATAGGTATGGGACCAGAGAAAGTTACAGAGTCTGACATCGTTTGTGCCAACCTGCACAAAGAAATAGAACTCGTTTTGGTGATCTCCGACTGCCTTAATCGGACGTCGTTAGTTCCAGTATGGATAACTATCCGGGGGTACTTCATTACTTGTTTAGCCGCCAGCACTTTTAAATAGGCTTCGATGTCGCTTGCTCTAGCCCCAGAGATTGAAGTGACTGCGGCCGACGGAGTCGCTAGATTCACATTTCGTACAGTAGAAGCGCCATGTACCAGAGTTTTGTCTTGGTTGGAGGAGTTACTTAGGGGGGAGAATCGATTAGAAACATGAAGTGGTTGGTGGTGTGCAGGGGGTTTCGTTCTGCGACTAGTGCCCCTCACCGTAACCCAATTTTACCTGCTGCGAGGGAGATGCCGCCGGTTCACTGGCTAGCTTGCTAGGGGATGATCTCTCTGGTACATCCACACTTGCTAAGGGGAGCAGTGCTATCTGGCGCTGAGTAAGTCTTCTCTAATGTGTGGAAGCGGCTTTCTAACTCAGTGATCCTCGCCTCCAGACTAGCCAGCTGTCTACAAGTGTTACACGTTACACGTGATCTAGCGCAGTGTATCATGGCATGGATTGCAGAAATACCCAGAGGACACTCTGGCAGCAGACACCTGACTGGAAGGTTACTTCACTTAGAGCAGGGGTCCCCAAACTTTTTTCTCTGGGGGCCACATTGTCGTCCCTGACTGTGATGAGGGGCCGGGATCAATCATGTGGCCTGTATAATAGGCCACAATTCATGGCACAAAATTGTTCATCATTACAAGATGCTTGAAATTCAAAATACTTGAATTCTGAGGCTCTCTCTCTCAGTTGGTCAAAGACGTTTTTCCTCAATGTCCTCAATTCGCCTCATCTTAGTTTGTGCAGAGAGACTCACCACATTGAAGGCATCTTTCTTATCGGGACACACCTCCTCGGCCACCGCCAGCATCACTGCCTTCACGAATTCTCCGTCTGTGAACGGCTTGCTGTGGGTAGCCAGCAGGTGAGCTACTTTGAAGCTAGCTCGGACAGCAGCCTGGTTGACCCGAGATTGACGAAGGAAAGCATCCTGCTGAGCAGCTAGCCCACCTTTCAGACGCCGAATCTTATCATCCCTCGCTCGGCCGCTCAAGCTAGCATACTCCTTTTGCCTGGTTTCGTGATGGCGGCGAAGGTTGAATTCTTTAAACACGGCCACACTTTCTTTACATATCAGACAAACGGCACGATCCTTCCATGGAACAAAAAAGAAATCATTTGTCAATTGCTCTTTAAAAACCCGACACTCTCTGTCAATTTTCCTCACTTTACTGCACAACATTTCACCGCTGTTCAACTGTAATCTTCTCTGCGCCTGAGATGACTTTGTTCGATCAGCTTGTCAGGTGGCGGGAATTCGGTCATCAAAATGCGTCATATAAATAAAACAGACCCACATATACAATTAAGTAAAATATAAATGGTAAATACAAATTTATTTTGGATAAAAAAAATCAAGACGCAGATGTAACAGATGCCAACCAATAGAATGTTAGTAAATGTTGCTTGATAGCGCTGATAGAAGCGCTGCCGATCAGATTGACTCACAGCCACTTGGCCGCGAGTTCAAAATATCCCAGGCGAGGTGAGGGAATGTACGGTGATTACCGCCCTCGTTTGTAGAATCCTGTTATTATTTCACAAACAACCAGTAGGCTAACTTAAATAAAAAAAAATAGGCCTATATAAAATTATTATTATTATTATTTGCGAGGATTGCTTCTAAGGGCCAGTTCACATGGTTAGGTGTAGAGAGGTGGGGGGCCGGTCAAAGGGGCGTGGCGGGCCGTACGTGGCCCGCGGGCCGTAGTTTGGGGTACCCAGACTTAGAGTCTGTATGCATGCAGAATTATGAACTCATTCAAGGCTTACAGTGTTTATACAGGTCTATTGGGGAGTCTCAGAGATAGTCATGACTGCGCTGAAGAGTATAGCACCTTACAACCTAAAATACCTAAAATAATAAATAATTAAAGAACTAGTGCCATACAATATGTCTTCCTTTGTTTGAGTCTGTTAGGACCTGCTAGATGTAAATTATTCTAATTAGTAACCTGGAAAATTCTCTTACATTTCTTGATCACCTACAATGCAATGCCTCTTAACTTTCAACACCAGAGACACATTCAGAATGTGAATTGTGAATTATTATTATTTATTTTTTTTAAGTAGAACATATCAGTGCATGATAGAACAGAACATCCAACAATAACCATTCCAACAAATTTAATTTCTATTGCTGATACTGTGGTGGGTTAAAGTGCACTTCACATATTTTCCATATCTGTCCGGTGGTTTCACAGTCCTCTCACTGCATCTCAGAGTTTCAGGGAACATGGGTGTAGAAGGAACGTAAGGGACTGGACTTCCAGTGACAGGTGCTTCAGGTCTGTCAGTCTGTGTGTCACACTCTTTGTCATTGCATGCGCTTAGACCGACCGGTACCTGTTCTTGTTGAGGGGCCATCGTGGCCAACCAGGTGGGTCTGAGATGGTGCCTATTTCTCTCCAACTCTCTCTTCTCCATCTGTATGATGTACGATCGTGGTGTGTGGTACTTCTGCACCACAGGAGCTGATTTAGTCTATCCTCTCTCATTGTCCAGCTTTACTGAAACACGGGTTTTGGGGCTGCAATTCAGGCGATGACCTCACCTTGTACCTGGAGTCATAGATATGACTATGGCGCAGCTTAGCACGGTCGTCCAGCTGCCGCACTTTCTGGAAATTCGGCCATGCAGGCCGCTGGTTAGCCTCCAGGGTAAGAAGCATAGAACGGATTTGTTGCCCAGCATCAGCTGTGCAGGGTTTGCTCCTGTTGCCTGCCATGGCGTTGCTCTGTGGGACAACAGCGCTAAAGCAGAGTCGGCTTGTCTGAGGATCCGTTTAGCTGTCTGCACTGCTCTTTCTGCTTCCCCGTTAGCCTGAGCATAGTGATGACTAAATCAAATGCTTTCGTAAACTGAACAAAAACAGTCCTTGTAAATTGGGACCCATTGTCAGTAATCAATTGGGCAGCCCCATCTGGAAAAGATAATTTTCAAGCTGGGTATTGTTGTGTCAGTTGACATGTTGTTGAGATGAGCAATTTCAATATACCTTGAAAAATAATCTACCACTACCAGAAAGTTCTTATTATTCAACTGGCAAATATCAGCTGCCACCTTCTCTGAGGGGTAGCCTGGCAGTGGTGTGCGGAGAAGGGGTTCCCTCCTCCGAGTGGACTTGATCTCTTGGCATACGCTGCAGGTGCTGACTCGCTCTTGGATGAGTTTACTTATGCCAAGCCACCACACACTTTACTATCCCTTGGTGGCCATTGAGTATGCGTTCTATTGAGTATGCGTTCTAATATTTCAGTTCTCATGCTCTGAGGTATCACTATCCTATTGGTGCACAGGACTAGGCCTTGTGAGACTGTAAACTGGTGTTAGTAGAAGGCTTCCACCATGAATGGCACTACAGAAGAATATCGTGGCCACCCACCAAGCACGTAGTGTTTCACCAACTTCATCTTGTCATCCTCAAGTGTGTTCTGTCTGACCATGTCGAGTTTGCTGGGGGAAATGGGTCACGCCTCTTGAACAGCCTCCTCATACGCCTCCTCCTCAACTTTGTGACATGGATTGATTCACACTGGATTTCTCTTTTCAGGAATCCTAAAAGACTGAAATTAAAAGTATATCAGGCTGATCTGTGATTAAAAAAAAAATGTAAAAAAAACACGGAGCTCCCCCTACAGTCGTTTTTACAGTCTTTTTTTTTTAAACTAACACCAACATGCTAAATTCTCACCAACACAAGTAGATTTGTTTATGGTTCGTTGGTTTTGGTTTTATTGTCATCTTGCAAGCTCTGTAAATAGGTAAAGAAGTTTTTAGGTTACATTTAAGGACTGAAGTCCTTACGAAGCTAGTAGATTAACCTAAAAATGGTATGAAACGTTGCCTGGTTTCCCTTTTAAGGACATTTCCATATACTGATGTTTTGATGCAATGCGTAAAATAATACTCAAGTTAACAACAGTCGATATAAAGATACAGAGGTCAAAAGGTAAATCTGTTCTGCCCTGATGAAAGAAATAATAAAGTTATTTATGTAAAAGAACAAAACAATCATTTGCTCTGAATGCTTGACATTTCTCTTAATAAATCACTATCTCTAAATATGCGTACCGAACAGTTAGCTTTGCAGTATTTCACTTATTTATTCCTATTACAAAAATATATGTGTGTGCACACAGCTGGTCAAATGGGTTTGGCCTTCAACATTGAGCCTGGCCCCTGGAAATACATGACCCAGCCAGGTGAGGGCTTTGGCTACAAAGTGATCCAACATGATGCCACAAGGTGAGATTTAGGCTTAACGGGCATCCGCATTAATTGTTTAATAATCTTTGATTGCAAATCAAGGTGTGTCTAATGTAGTGGTTTTGTGACAATTTTTATTTATTATCCACCACTCCCTAATAATCCTTTTTCATGGTGCACTCTGTAATAACTAGCACTAACATACTGTACCATGACTGAAAACAAAAATAAAATCAATTCTTACTTTGTATTTCTCCAGTCTGTTGGTCAGCGCTCCAGTTGAGGAAGTCAGTGCAAATAGGAGAGGAAGAGTGTATCGCTGTCAGATCTCAGGTTGTCCAGCTCCTCCACAAACGTGCTCCTGTACAGACCTCCGCATTGATGGTAACTACTGATTCATTAACCAAGTTTTTCAGAGAAATTCTCACCATTTGTTCTCAGAGGGTGAACACAATCAACCAGACTCAGTGGTCAATAACATTTAGCCTGGTAGATCACCCTAGATTCTTCAGTTTCCTGTGAATTTGAGGGATTTACAGGAGGAAAGAATTAATGAAATTGTTACGTTCAAAATGATATATAATACTGTTATTATTATTAACTGTGCTGAACAAAGCATGATGGTATAAACAAAGGTTAACTACTTACATTTGTGCATTGTTTATGTTATTCTCTCACATGTTGGAACAGCACAAAATCAACATGTTAACATGTCTCTTGGGCTATGGATGAGCAAGGAGGAGACATCATCAAGCATGCCCAACCCTAAGACTGTGGTAAGATCATGCTTTACACTGCTGTCTATCAGCATATCCTTACATGGCTGTCTCTGAATAATAATGTGAATAGTGAATGACTAAATAATAATAATAATGACAACAACAACACTGACTAAACAGGGAAGCATCACATGAATACTGACAATCATATTTACAGAGAATTATGGTCACATCATCATGCAGACAATATTGAAAAACCTGCATACAACCTATACATGTTCACTTTCAAGATACAACAGCAAAAACTCCAATCATTATACAACGTTCAGTACTTTGGTAAATTCTCTCTTCATCTCTGTCTGTCAGGTCTGTGGCCCTACCATTCCCAAAGAGTGTGAAAGCCTCACCCTATATGGAGGGATGTGTTTCAGCATCAGCCAGAACTCAGCACTCCCAGTTAGTGGCCCTGTACCCCCAACTCTCAGAGGTATGGATAACTTGATAGATAGCCCCACTCAGTGAGGGATAACAGCCGCTGAGGTGTCCTGATATAGTGTAATGATGGATGAGGCGTGGGCAAACACCGCAACACTGTTAAGAATTTGCTTCCACCACTACTGGTTCACTATTTGGTCTATGTTGTATCAAATGTTCTTATTCTTTTTCATACTGATAGTACTCGGACCTTGAACAACAGGGCTTTGGACTGATTTATACTGGACTTCTTCAATCTAGATTTCTTAATTATTTAGTGCATTGTAAAACATTTCTCAACCGGAATGTAGGCCCATTTCAATCCTCCTGGGCATAAAAACATCTGGGGCAAATGCCTCAATTACATCTATATATTATGTTTTATAATAATCTCGTAGGCCACATTTTGAGTTTAGGTCTACAAGCATTCTTTAGGCGTAAAGGTGCCCTGCCATACATCTAAAGGGATATTTTAAATTGTTTACGTCATTTTTGCTGCCTATGATAATGAGCTGTGCACTGATTCGTGGTTGTCAGCATGTCCGCATTGTATGGCATGTTGAGCAAATATTTACATTAGTTCGCTAATGTCAGAATTGCACAGGAACGAAAAATTTTGGAATATTAAATTGCAGAGGAAGCAGACAAAGCATAGTCTGTGATGCACCCATTCACATAGGTTGGTGCTGGTGTAGTGGTTAAGGAGCTTTAGCTAGGAAATTTTGTCTTTGAATCCCGGTTGCTACCATTGTGCCCTTCAGTAAGGCCCTTAACCCTTTAGGGGAGACTGGCCCTGATGTAATTGATAGTTGACATCAATTACAGTTGTTCTCAACTGGTTGACAAAGTTGCATTTATGCATTTAACATCTGCTAAACACCTCTTGTTTCACATCAGCCTGTGTGAGTTTTAGGATCTAAAGTACTGCTAAGTATTAATAAGTCAATTTTTAATATATTTGGACATAACCCTCCTCAGAACGCTGTTTCTCTAGGTCAGGTATCTCCCATCTTTAATACTTTGCTGCTTTGATATACTCTTGGCCAAGAGATACGCCTAGTTCCTCTATGTACTCCCGCATGAGTTTAGTGACATGACGAGGCAAAAACGCAGGGGCTGAAAACCTCAGACTCCAAATTAAATTCCTCCTGCAGCTTTCCCGTTCTAGCAATGGACAGCTACACAAGCCTAATGATCTGCACTTTGTCTTGTGGATTGAGAGGCCCTGCAACTGACCCAATCTCATGTTGGTTCCCATGACTGACCTCAGGGTAACCTTCTAGTTACTGCTCTGCCGTTACGCTACCAATGAACACCAACAAATAGGCTACTGGTTATAGTTGTTAATTAGTTTTAATATTTAATATATTGTGCATCATAGCCTCAGGATATAACATGTATAATATGTATAACATTTAGCATCATAGCCTCAGGATATAACATGTATAATATGTATAACATTTAGTGTCATAGCCTCAGGATATAACATGTATAATATGTATAACATTTAGCATCATAGCCTCAGGATATAACGTGTTTAATATGTATAACATTTAGCGTCATAGCTCATACCTCAGGATATAGCATGTTTCTTAGGTTTGGGTGCAGGAGAGGTTGGACAGAATGCTGACCTTGTGCATGAGAACAACCCAGCATGTGTTGCTAAATGTTTTGCCCATTACACAGACTGCCCGGTGAACACTGGCTTGGACATAGCCTTTCTCTTTGATGGCTCAGGAAGTGTGAACAGGGTAGACTTCCAGAAAATGAAAGACTTTGTGATAAATCTCATTGAGAAATTTATAAACAAGAATACTGAGGTAAGCATGATACATATGCATGTTACTTTACCTAGTGTTTGTTTTTTTAATTAACTGTAAACCAGGAATCAAACAAGAGATTGTACTCGTATATATTCACATTCGCATATATTTTTGATTGAGATAGCTGGCAGCTGTTAACATGAGGCTGGTCTTGGCATTTATGTTTTAGACCGCAGCTTAATTTTATCACTGTCCTACTGTCCTAAAGCAGCACAACAATGTTTTTGAATAGAGTAAAACAAAGCATTGGTAATAGTTGGTAATGGTAATAATTCAAAAACTGGCAGGTTGAAACGATATGAAATGGCTGTTTCATGGGTTTAGTCAGTGCTTTTCTCCTGCATTGAAGTTTGATGCAGAGAAAATTGAATTATTGCCATAGTCCGACCAAAATCAGACTTTTAAAATGCGTGTAAACACCATAGTCCATCTGAAATTGAACCAAGCCAGACTACCCATAGATTGCTAACAGAATGGTTGTTGTGATATAGTGTGTAGGCTATGTGTGTTTTTTTTTTTATGGACTGTCTAACACTTTTTGTTCTCCATCCATTAGTTTGCCGTTGTGCAGTTCTCTGAGAGTTGTAAGATAGAGATGAACTTCAAGGATTTCGACTATTACAGACGGAGTAATTCATGGAAACAACAAATACAACAAATTTCTCAGCTTAGAGGCATGACATACACAGCAGAAGCAATAAATAAAATCATGTAAGTCTCATATGTAGTGGTAGTGTAGCGGTCAAGGAACAAGGATAACGTGCTAAGTAACCTGGAAACTGTGGGTTCAAGTCCAGGGAGACCGGCCCTGAAGTACTTGATGAATGTTGGTCGGATAAAAGAGTCAGCCTAATGCACTCATTAATAAATATTAAATTAAATGTCAAAGGCCATAATTAATAGCATCTTTCCCAATATTCTTTATTCAGAGGTCAGAGGCCTTTAAGACACTTTGAGGTACTCTGTTAAACCTTGGCATCTTTAAGTATTTCATCTAACTAAAATATCCATGCCAAAAGTCACACATATGGTTATAATCTAGAAATCCTTAGTAATGTTAAAATGAGAGTGAAGTGAATGTAAAGAATGTTGTTGTTTAAAAAAGTGTAAACACAACCTTACAAAAACATATTTCCAAACTTAAAAAAAGAAAAAGGAAAAAAACTTACTAGCAGGCAATCCAGATCAGATTAAAATCTTTAGCTTAAAGACATTGTTTAAAAAGTGTAAACACCTTACAAAACATTTTTATAAATCTTTAGCTTTGGCTGAATCTTCTGAAAAATGTTTCTTCACTTTAGCTGCATGGTGCCCAATAAATTGCTCAATAGGTAATGGTGCCTGTGATGTCACCGTGGCTCTCTGCATCCATTTCCATCTTTTTGAAAAGTTACAGGCAAAACAGTTCCAAAAGTGTGTCCAAATCTAAAAGAGCTTATAAAATACCTCTTTAGCTGTATGACACCCAGTAAGTTGTAGTCCCATGCAGCAGCAGCAGCAGACTCGTCATCAGTCCTCATCTAGATGTGAAGAAAATTAAATGGGTGCGTGTGCTCACCTACTCCTTCAGCACAATAAACCAGTGGCGCCATTGATTGCCCTGGTGCTTTCCATCTGAATAGCTGAGGGGCGTGTCAGGATTTTCAGCGGTTTAGCCAGCAGCAGCCTGTTACTAAGATTTCTTTTTATTCTTTATTACAAAGAGCCATCGATCAAATGTATATATTTAAATATATATATATTTATTTGAAAGCTGGAAGATTCAGTGTTTCTAGTGGTGTCACTTATATGTGTCTAGGACATACTCACAGAGCTCCAGATGTGTCAGTATTCCTCCAGAGGGAACGCTGACCTCTAAGGGTTTTAAAGGAGCGCCAAGCAACATTTGGTGCTATTTTTAGGTTAATTTACCAGCTGCATATAGCCTGACAAGCCATCCTATATCATCAAAGTGTATAGTTTAGGCATGTCCGACACGACAGGCTCAGTCCTAGGAATCAGCAGTTGTCTTTCAAACTGGATAGCGCTATGACAGCAACATCAGCAAAACAGCAAATAGCCTACATCCTTCTTTGAAATGCCTTTTTCTGCTCAACTTTCAAAGAAAAGCCCAAGTCTAACTCCTCCAAAGTCGATACTAAAGCCGATTCAAATGACTGCTGTTCCTTGCCCGCACAATGACTTTCCACAAAGAAAGAGCGTTGTGATTGGGCTGATTGGAGGCTCACTTGGCCCCCTTAAGCTATTCATAGAGCTGAGAACCTAGAACCTGTCAAGTGAAACCAAAACTGAATGAATCTGAAATCGTGTTTATTTCCTTGTCGGTCAACATAACCACAAAAAAGATCATCACTGGTCCCTATGCTTTGGTGTGCAAACAAATCCACATACAGTATGTTGGTGAGACTTTACGGTTTTGTTAATTTAAAAAAAAAAAAAAAGGCGGCTGTAGGGCAGAAGCTCTGTAGGTAAAAATTTTCAGGCTTGCCTGGTGTACCTTTAAGATTCTTCCATGTTTTCATAATGACTTAAAGGAGGATGTAGGTCCAACTTTCAAAAGTGCAAAATTACTGTACATTTACATTCATGCATTTAGCAGACACATCCAAACCGACTTACAGTACATGTGTCAATTGTCAGTTACTTCAGGGCAATTACTTCCCTTTACAAACTGAGGGTTAAGTGCCTTGTTCAAGAGCACAAGTGTGGCATCTGAGACTCAAACCCACAATTTTCAGGGTACTAGCCAGGTTCCTTAACTGTTACACATATCGCTGTCACAACAAATGTATGCATATGCAGCTTTCTTGTTTTTTTTTTTTTTTTGTTTATTTTTTTTTTACATTACAGCTACCTTGTCCTCTCAGTGGTCTCCGGTCCTCAGTCTCATAGAATATTGTACAGCCTTATAGAATAATTGCTATTTGTGCACATCTACAATAAATGGCCCATATTTATTCCGTAGGAGACAGCTTTTTGTAGGAAGTGCAGGAAACAGGCGAAAAGCCAAGAAGGTGTTATTGGTCATCACAGATGGAGCATCAAATGGAAAGGAAAATCTACAGACTGCCACAAATAATGCCCATTATAGTAATGTTATTTGCTATGCTATTGGGGTATGGTATTGAATCCTTACTTTGCTGTATGTACATTTTACAGTTAACAGTGGACTGTCTAATGTCTACATAATGTAAATCTGTTAGTGATAAATGTAAGTGAAGACCTTTTGCATTTAAACTTCAGGGTCTTGCATAAAGTCATAAATATAGTTGGAGGCATGAACACAGGCTCATTATGTACATTAAGAAAAAAGGAAAATCTTGAATGTTGTCCTCACTCTGGTTTATTCATCTTACAGGTTGGAGGTTACAATCTACATGAGCTAAACATGATTGCATCAGAGCCTAAACCAAAGCATGTTTTCACAGTGTCAGATTTCAGTGCACTGGATGGGCTCAAAGCCACGTTAGAAGAAACTATTGCCATTGAAGGTACATTTTCTCTCTCTCTCCCCCTTCGGTTAGTTGATTTGCACCGTTGCAGCCCTGTCATTGGTATGCTTGCCCAATGGCTCTACAAAGTAAGGGCGTTGTGACTGGTCTTACCAAGCCTTGGTAGGACCAATGGTAGACCTGCTGAGGCCCCAGTGGTGTGTGGCTAGATGTACCAGCTGAGAAAAACAATTTGCTTGCGATTTCTAGTCTACATAAACATGTTTATGTGTAATATTCTGTGTTCTTCTCATACATCTTGTAAAAGGTCAACCGTTTTCTTTCTAGGGACTCAAACGTCTGGTGACTCCACTCATATGGAGTTTGCACAGGAAGGATTCAGTGCTGCACTGGTTATGGACTCCCAGGTGCACACAAATTGTCTTTCTCATGAAACACCATTAAACCCAGCCAGGATTGTTTGGGATATACAGTAATTTAAATTGTCTGCACTAGTTATGGAGACAAGGGTGTCCACGGTTCCTTTTCCTTATGATTGAAACACCATTAGTTCACTTTTTTACACTGAAAACCCTATTTTACATGGGTTTAGATTTGAATTTTGACAAATGTCTCTTTTCTGATAATTTCTGCTTATTGTGGTAGCAACTTCCCATACACACAAAAAGAATGGCTGCATAGGTGCAGTGTTTCTCAAAGCGCATGAAACTTTTGTTTGAAAAGACATGAAACTCAGCCAAGTGGTCAGTGGTGTTAGTTGATGCACTGACACAAAGTATGGTTTCCAACAAGTTTTTGACCATTCATTCTCAAAGTGGATTGTGGATGTATGTAAACTTCCATTTGTAAACTTCACCTTGAGAGTTTTAAGCAGATCAGACTCAGTGAAGTATCAGTGAACAACACTGACACTCGGGCGACTGTAGCGCGATCGCTCCTATGCAGGCAGTCTGTAGGTGGGGGTGGGGGGGCTACCAGCCAGGCTAGCGCCTCTCCTAATTCTTCAGCTAAGTTTCTTTTAGCTCCACCACTATGTCAGGAAGCCAGGCATAAGTTTCGGTTCACATCGTCTCTGAGCTGGGACGGGCCATTCAGCAAACAGAGGGACGGCTGAAAGCGATAATGTTGAATTCAAACGGTGCATTCCAGTGTGTAACATACGCCACGACCAAACAGTAATGATTGGTAGAAGCAGAAAGTAAGAGCAAATGCTTGCCACTTGACAGGTTTCAGACGCTTTGCACAAAGTGAAAAATCAGGATAGGGTCCTACCGCAACTACCAAAAATTCTCAGAACAGAAGCACTGGTCAAAATTTCAATCTTAGTCATTGTATTCCATCATAAACAGTCCTTCAAGTGTAAAAAAGTGAATTTGTCCTTTCAACCCAAATTAAAATTTCTGTATTCATTAGATCTTTTTGTGTGTTTTAGGAGAAATATCTGATGAGTGCAGTGGGGGCATATGAGTGGAAGGGGATCTACCAGGAGTACCCCTCCAGTGGACTGAACCCTGTGTCCTGGAAGATTGATCAAATGGAGCCAGATAGTTATTTGGGTTAGGAAGCCACACTTATTTGAGCTGATTTCATAACATTTCCAAAAATTGAATTTTTGAAATGAGATGTTTTTTCATAACAGCATTAACCCAACTGAATAAACACGTTAAATCAATTTTGGCCATTTAGGTGTATTTCACAACATTTAGCTGTTCTGCAAGTATGAGGTGATGAAGCCAATATGAAACAGGAGTTTGCATAAAGAAGTTACATGACCAATACTGTCCACTGATGTCTCTGCTCTCTCCCAGGTTACACAATGGCTGTGGCAATGAGGAGAGGAAAGAGACATGTTGTCCTGGGAGCTCCAAGATATAAACACAGAGGACATGTTGTCATCCATAACCAGTACCACACACAGAAGCTGGAGAGTGGACAGGTAGCCATGCACTTTACTGGAAAACTCCAACATGTTTCAGCCTAAATGTTGTATTAAGATTCATGCACTTTCAGCTGGTACAAAAACATATGGTATATGCCTGGATGACTACGTTTTGTAGAGCTTATGATACTAGCTGTGATATTAGGGTTCGTTTGCTCATTTCTGAATACATTTTTGGCATTTTTGTGCTTGAAGTCCACTAACAGCATTTACACTGAAACATGCCAGAGCTCCCCTTTAAGTTGTTTGCCATCAATAGTACAAAACACAGATGCTGGGGATTGGGCTGGTAGTCATGCACATGAATACTGAGTCTAAAGGTTTGGGACCATACGACTTAGTATACTCTCTGTGTGCTGCTATACTTTAGAGTGGACTATACAACATTTCATATGCTGGATCAATAAGTTAGATGTATTCAGTAATCTTATGCTGACCTCATTGAACATATTTGATTTGAACTGTTGTGTACTTCGGGTTTGTTTAATTCACTCATTGACTAACAATGAAGATAAAACTTGGTCAACAAAATTGTGTGTTGGTTTGTATATGTATGTGTGTGTGTTTTCCAACCTTCTTCTCTGTTCAGATTGGTTCCTACTTTGGAGCAGAGTTGTGTGTTGTGGATTTGGATGGAGACGCCAACGCTGATCTGATTCTGGCATCGGCCCCAATGCACATAGACGGAGACACAGAGGGGAAAGTCTTTGTTTATAGCTTTTCATATGAGGTAATATATATATATCAACTATTTCAGTGGAATTGCTGATTGAATCCAGTTAGAATAAATTCTTGTGAAGCATTTCCCTTTGTTACTGCAAAATGATTGTGATCGACAACACAATTGTGAATTTCCTATGATATAAATAAAACTATCTATCTATCTATCTATCAACTTATGCAAAACAAACAAACACAATCCCATGCATTGTATTGTAAAACTGAGTAGTCAGGGGGTGGAATGAACATTCTACCCTATGAAGACAAAGATGAGACCTTAATAGAAAGTTGATTAAATTGATTAGTCAGTCAGTCAATCAGTCAGTCAGTCTTTATGGTTCATACTGGAAATTTGTTATCACACTCAGTACAACGCCTGACATGCAGATATACACATAATAAAAGCTGAGGGCCCATACAGCATTGGTCTGTAGTCTGTGGCAATGTGGTCTGTAGCACTTCTCTACTGTGGTTTGTCTTTCCCTACAGGGCGACTATGCTTCCTACAGCAGAGTGCAGGACACTGGCGTGTCCCTGCTGGGCATGGAGGGTCAGAGGGGGAGGTTCGGCTTGTCTCTGGCCAGCCTGGCTGATCTGAACGGGGATGGGATCAGGGACGTAGCCGTGGGAGCTCCACTGGAGGATAACGGACAGGGCAGCGTGTACATCTTCAACGGGTGGAGAGGAGGGATCAACCCCGCATACTCACAGGTGAGAGTGGCAAGGGAGACAGGGGGGAAAAAGGCCGTGAAAGAGACAGATGGCCAGATGTACAAAGAAATAGCGTCTGTTTTCAGATGTCAAATGTGCCTTAAAACTTGCCAATGTATGAACAGAGCTCAAAGCCGCTTAGGGCACAGATTACTTGTCAGTGGACCGCAGAATTTCTACTTGTGTATTCCCTCTTACGCACAGAATTTCTACTCGTGTATTCCTACTTGTGTATTTCTACTTGTGTATTCCTACTGGTGTATTTCTACTTATGCACAGAATTTCTACTTGTATATTTCCTACTTATGCACAGAATTTCTACTTGTGTATTTCTACTTGTGTATTTCCTACTTACGCACAGAATTTCTACTTGTGTATTCCTACTTGTGTAATTCCTACTTTTGTACAGAATTTCTACTTCTGTATTTCCTACTAATGCACATGTATTTAGAGGAAAAGGAGGGAGGTGCAAATAACGGGAGTGTCAATAGTGTTACGAGCAATTAATTAGGTATTCTGTCGTATGGGTAAAAATAGCACAGGCCTGTTTTGTGGTGAAATATTTGCTCATTTTAAAAGCAGGTGTAATTCATGTTGCATTCAGTGCTTGGATGAGAGGCCCAGAGGAAGTTAGTCACATTTCTAACTTCTCACTTTCACTTTCTAAGCGATCCACTATATGCACGACTGACTTTACTGATATCGAGGTCGGGTATTTTCTAATAAGCAGAGTAGAACTACCCTTTTGCTCTGTATCATCTCTGCTTGTTGACATCTCATGTATTGTGTTTTTTACAATCAATGTTTTATACCTGTAAATATTGTCATCATTAAACTCATTCAACAGCAGTGCTGACTGAACCTTCATTTGTGGCAAGTGCAAATTACGTTCTGGAAGCCAGGGTGGACTGATTACCTGATAAATGGAAACGAAAGATCACTGAAAACTGACCAAGACAGAGCAACATAATATGTTACTATGGGAGCAAACGTGAATAATTCTGGTCTGCATTCGTGGCAGTGTCACATTGCATCACAGCATAAATTTTCCAATGGTCAGCATATGAGAACTTGTCTGAGATGCAGAATGAAACAACAATAGGTCACTGTTGTTAAATTGACTTCACTTTATGAATACAGAAATACAAATGATTATCGCTTGATCATCATTTCTGTTACAGAGGATTCCAGGTTCTTATGTGAAGTCCGGTCTGCAATTCTTTGGGCTGACTGTGGCTCAGTCAGCTTTGGATCAGAGTGGAGACAGGCTGCCTGACATTGCAGTCGGGTCCAAAGGAACAGTTCTGCTGCTCAGGTTCTTCTCAGATTCTTTGTTTTAATAGACCCACGGAGAACCTTGTGGGTAAACTGTAAATCCAGATGCATGGCATGCAAATTTTAATTTCCTCTACAGGTCCATTTGGCCATGAGTGAGTGGAGCTCATTAGCTATCTCTCTATATCCCAGGCACTAATCACATCAGGCTCAGAGCCACATAGAGAGTGCTGGGGAGGGTTTAACATGACGGCACTAAAGGAGCACCGTTGTGGTAACACTGATAAACAAACATGCTGTGATTAGTACCAAATGCCAATAGAGGCATTTTGATTCGCACCTGTTGGTGCCACCCTTTGGATAAGGGAGGCCTGTCGCTAATGCCAGCCCTAAATCTTCCTTGGTGTGGGTTGGGTTCCCAGGCTAGTCTGTGGGCATTGGTAGAATAAATGCAGATGGTGTCACTAATGCTGTGTCTTTGGTTACAGATCAAGGCCCATTGTGTCCATAGACACACATGTTACATTTCAACCTCCCAAAATCCCCAAATCCATCTATGACTGCACAGTTCCTGAA
The DNA here is from genome assembly GCA_015244755.2 of Tenualosa ilisha. Taxonomy (NCBI): domain Eukaryota; kingdom Metazoa; phylum Chordata; class Actinopteri; order Clupeiformes; family Clupeidae; genus Tenualosa; species Tenualosa ilisha. The sequence goes on along the minus strand of PYXC01002240.1, from coordinate 363,377 downwards.
CGGGTCCAAGCCAGAGTGTGCTTCACCATGACTAAGGACACTGGGGATAGGCTACAAAGTACAAAACATTTACTACTTTGTTAACTTCCAGTGATATACGAAACATTTTGCAGCTGAAAAGCGTGCTTATTTAATGTCCAATAATAAATATATGTTAAAGAGGTATCCAAAGCACTTCATCAGATTCAGTAAATTTCACCTCGCACTGCTCAAGCTGCCCTGGAATAGGAGAAGAAGAAACTGGCTTTATCTGAACAGTAGCCTACACTATTCAACCTTTGCTTAAAGAGTACTGAAGAGTGGTCAACTGAATATTATGTTCAAACATCATCTTTCGCCATGATTGTAGACTATGCATTTAAGATATGAACCCAGAACATTTGTTTTACTGAATACAGAGTACCAGGCTATAATTCATTGTCTTTATTTCAGGACTGAAGGCCAGTCTCAACTACACACTGATCTTAGATTATGTCCGTCAAAATACCCGTGTCTTCTTTGATCCTGGAATGAAAGACCGGAGGGGAAACAACGAGGCCACAGTGTCTATGAATGAAAACTGTTATCAGCACACATTTTTTGTACAGGCAAGTCGCTTTATGAGGGAATCTTAGACTAAGAACATTCAAGATTTCTACATTACATCTTGTTATATTAATGTAAGAGTACAATTCTTGGGTTTGGTTCTTTAAAATTTCTATATACAGTCAGAAGAAGGACAGTCTTACAGTATGAAGATATATTGTAGACTGTGGAGTGGATATACCCAACCACATTAACAACTTGTCTTCTTACAGTGCCATCCAGAGGATGTTGTGAATCCCGTGGAAGTCCTGGTGGCCGTCTCCTTCCAGGGGCTTCCAATCTCATCTGCAAACCAGCTTAGACCAATACTGTCAGACAGCTCCCCTAGTGCCACAAACCATCAGGTGTGGACCCTCATGATTCGGTGTGCTCACTAACAATTAATGGCTCACATTATCAGTATAAAAAAACTGTAATTTGGTGCACCAGACGCTTTCACATCGCATCGTTTCACTTTTTGCAAAGCATCTGGAATCCCTCAATTGGCGTACATTCCCTTCCTCATGGGCAGACATTTTCTGTGAATAATATTGACATGCCAGAGCCCTCTGTTTGCTGATTGCCCAGACAAAAAAATATTGAAGAAAACCTAAGCTAATGGAGAGATCTGTGAACGTGCTGTAGCGAAATATGATTTGAAGCGCTAGGCAGTGCTAGCCAAACTAGTGTGTGAATGGGCCCAGAGCAAAATTTTCTCAAACAGATAAATGTAGGCCTACCTTGATATCAAGTAGGTACAAACCAAGCAGGTTCATATTTAATGTAATCAAGGCAAGCCTCAGTTATCTTCACAAGTTTTGATACTTTGTACTTTTACACTCAGGTCTGTTTCATACTCATTTTGACCATTTAAACGAAGTAGAAAACAAATTGTGACTACTTTCTATCCTCTGCTATCTTCATCTAATCTTCATCATGTCTTAGTTAAGCTTTGAAATTGACTGTGGAAAGGACGCCATATGCATTGATAACATCCATCTCAGTTTCTCTGGGTAAGCCATCTGAGCACATCATTCATTTACTGGTGAGAGTGAAGATATTCAAGATGACTTTGTTCTGTTAGAATTCAATAATTAAACAAAATATCTTGCACATTTGCTTTTCTGTCTGTGAGCATTGTACTCATAATATCCTACTATCATGTGTAATGTTAGGGCATAAGTCATATTTAGGCTGTTCTTTTCATCCAAATGGCCATCACCAGGCCCTCCATCATTAAGGTGGGCATTGCCCAGGAGATGAGTGTGACCGTGATGGTGGAGAACAAAGGGGAAAACTCCTACAACACTCGAGTGTCTCTCTCCTACCCGCCTGGCCTTTCCTACAGGACCTTCAATAAGAGCCAAGTGAGAGAAAACAAGACATTGACCTTAACGTAATTCTGCATATCCCTGCAGAATGATTTGCCATCTTATGCTGGTAGTTGGATTTTAGCTAGTTTAAGTTGGATTAAGATGGTTAAACCAGCAAAACTATCATAAATCATGTGAAAACACTCCTTCACGTGGTCCCAGCCTCTCAAACTGGAAATTGGAGGAGTGGGCTGGTTGCTGGTATGGAAGCTGAAAATGGCTGGTATATGACCACCAAAAACAGCTGAAATGCCTATCATTAACTGGTCAAGCTGACTAAACCACTAAATATACGGAAACACCTTAAAAACACCTTTAAAAAAAATAGCTGAACCCATGTTAAATCAGCTAAAACCAACTTCTAGCATAAGCTGGTTTCAGCAGGATTTTTCTGTTTGGATGGAAAGCAACCTTCAGTTTATCTGTGTATGTTGCTGTTGCAGGGCAGGGTGGAGTGCAGTTCTCTAGATAGTACAGATGGTGTCACTCTTGGAAAGACTGAGTGCATCATCAACAAACCCATCCTTAGGGCTAATGATAAGGTCAGTGAAACACTCAGACACACAGACACACACACACACTTCCATTATACAGTATCAAAAAATGCTACACTGTTCCAGAACCAGACATCATGTCTGTTTAAGAAAACGTAAAGACATGTTTTTGAACTTTCAGATTTCAGGGAGAAGAATATAAACCTGGTTCTGCGTGTTCTGTGTGCTCTCGGTTAGGTTCTACCACCTGACTAAGTGTCTGAATGTGTTGGCATTTAGATGGTGGTAGTGAAACATTCATTTCAAAATGCAAATGTTAGTAGCTGTAGAGACAGATAACAATATAAAACAATAAAAGTCATGGCATTTTGCATCAAAGAATTTAATCCAGAGCTGGATGAATAAGTACATTGGCATGATGTAAATTTTAACAAAGATAGAGATTTTTTCCTTACTACTATGAAGGGACATAATTGTGTTACCCACTGGGCACCACACACACACACACACACACACACACACACACACCTGCTATGCATTAGCATAAAGTCCCTTGCAGGGACATGACTACGGTACCCATTAAGTACTGTGCACGCACGCACACACACACACACACACACACACACACACACACACACTCACACTCTTGATCTTGCCCAAAAGTATAAGGTCACTTGGAAGGATAAGATTGTAGTACCCATAACAGATGCACAGGAATATGCAAATGTAAATATTTCCTCCAAATTACATCTATTTTTTCCCCCCAGGCTGCCTTTGTTGTTCAGTATGGAATTGATGAAAGCAGTAATTTTGGTGACCTTCTCACCATGAATGCCAAGGCTTCAAGGTAAATTCTGAGGACTTCCTCAGAAGGGTGGAGCATAGATTTGTGTTCAGTTTTACAGATACGCTTTGAGAAGATAAATTACTTTCCATGATCCAATACATTCATATCTTGCGTTTTTTTTTTTTTTTTTAATTAGATTCAGTCATATCAATGACAGATGTAATCTTTTTCAGTGACAATGATGGACATGACCCAGGGAGCCAACTGTCCAAATCTCTAGACATTGGGATCAAATACAGCATTTATGTCATTCTGAAAAGGTGGGTGTCTGAAAAGACATAGTTTGTCAACATCTGCCAAGTTAATACACAAATGTTAGGAGATGAAGGGATTGATGTAGAGTCTTTAATTCAAAAGCAATATGTGTCTTGTCAAAAATAATGGCATTGCTTCTCATGGCTGCCTATGGCGTTCACATAATATCTTGACTCTGTAAATGTACATTAACAAACATGTAAACAAATACTGAGAACAAACAAAGAGCCATAAACAGGACATCAAAGTTTTGCCTCATGAGTGTGGATGTGAATGATACAGTTTGATTGGTTGTTGGAGATATACCAGTAATTGTTAGCCAGAATCATAGTCAGTCATAGACACATATTTTTGACAATCTTCAATCATTTTATTCATTGTGTTTTCTCAGGTTGCAGGGTACCACCAACTACATTAATTTCACTGCTGGAAATAACCAATTGCAGAGACCAGTGATTCAAGAATTGGAGGTAGAGTAGTATGTGTCAAGCACACAGACTCTATAAGGTGTAGTTTCACATATTTATTCTCACAACTGCAAACACCTCTCTCTCTCTCTGCCATTCTGTCTCTCTCAGGTGACAAACAAAATTAGAGGACTCAACCTGACTGTTGTAATTCAAGTTCCAATAAGACTAAAAGACAAAGACATCTGGACAGATGTGGACAGTTTGCAGGTGAGTTCACTAATCAGATCTGCTCTAGTATAATGACAGAATACATAGTGGTAACTGTGATAAGTAGCTTTTGGATCATTTTTATAATATTCTATTTGAAACACCACTTTGATAAGTACATAACCTTTTAGATAAAAAATCTAGCTTCAGATGAATATCAAATATTGTGAACATAAAGGGGTTAAATTTCTTACACCACTCTGTCATGTCTGTCAAATCATCTGATAATCTATTTATTAGTCAAATATTTCTAATAAATTGTGTATTTCCTGTGTTAGGTCCAGGGATGCACTAGAGGCACGCGTGAGACTAACCCTACCATCACAGACCTGCAGCAGATCTTCAAAGGCAACAAGGAGCCTGATGTGGTATTTGTGTTATTGCTGTGTATTATCTATCCAAAGACACACTCTGTATGAATGATGACAACTTAGGAATGCTTGTTTGAAGTGTATGGACTTACCACAGCCCTGTATTCTCCCTGGTCTCTCCCTCTCTCTTTGTTTTCTATCTCCTGCAGAACTGCTCCATTGCCGTGTGTCTGGAGTTCAGATGCCACTCCTATATGGTGAGAGACGACCAAAGGCTCTACAGCATCTCAGGGAACGTGAGCTCAGGATGGATCGAGCAGGTGCTGAAACTGTTAGCCTACTTGAAGGGGGTGAAATTAAAGGAAACCTGCCATCAAGCAGAGGCAGCGGCCAGGAATCTTTAGTAGTCTTGTGCCTGGAGGAAGATATGGCATGGAGTCTGTTAAATCCAAGCATTGCAAGTGTTGCAGTCTTTCAAGGTCAAGTTGAGATATCAGCCCCAGAAAGTATCGTTCAGGTTAAGTCTCGTAGAAGTGTAGGGCATTCACGGCACTAGATCATTAGCAATAAAACGTGTGGGAATTAAGATCACAATAAAGTGGATATTTCAGCTAGACAACATATTGATCTATATCACTTATTACTATTTCTGAATAACCATAGTGATTATGTTTAAGCTATAAGCCCCAAGAGGCTGTTCTATACCATAAATATATAGCACAGCTGAGGGGTGTCGTTAGGCATGAGGTGAACTGAACGGAGCTGGGTGCCGTTATATGGGTGCCACTGTATATTCATGATATAGAACTGTTAAGTTGCCTGGAGACTGTCAGACGCCGTGTCTTCTCCTGTGTGTTGTTGTTGTGTGTGAATTCTGTGCAGGCGTCCATTGTCTGTATGCTCGCGAGGGGCCGTGGACCTGCCACTTAAAGCTGCCCAGTTCAGCTCATGGTCCGCTCCAGACTTTAATTTGCCTTTCTCTCTTGCAGTGGATGCAAGCGATTTGCGTTTTGAACTCAAGGGGCAGATTGCTTTTCTAAAATGGTTACCGCACATACCTAGCTTGGTTTCATTAGACAAAGCCACAGCAACAAGAAATGTAGTGATTTATTCCTAAACATCAATTCCTCAGCAAAGAAATATATTTCCTTCAGCCGAATGGTTACCAAGTAATGCACAAACACAGTCAACGTAACTTTTGAATAGTGCAGCAATTGTGCTATATCAGGGAGTATACAATGGCATTGAACACGATTCAGCCAATCATAATCAAGGACTGGAACTATCCATTTTAGAATTATGTTCTAGAATTAGAATTATTATTTAGAATTATGAATCATATTACTCACACACAATACAGAATGATGTCGTAGAACTTGTTTTGAAAAACTACTTTTCCTCTCAGACTGGCCTGCGTTCTGCTATGTTTCACTTGGTCAGCTCAGCCACGCTGGAGTATGATGACAGCAAATACATCTTTTACTCCTCGGACTCCTCTTCTAGTCCACAAATCACCAGGGTAACTGGACTGCATAATAAAATATTTGCAAGGTTTATATATAGTTTAAATGAGCATGACAAAACTACTAAATGACCATGCATTAATTATCTAATAAAAGGGGAACACTGTATGTTAGATTAAGTTTGGCGTAACTGTATTACTGTTGTTTTAATGCTGTCCGTGTCTCTTGCAGATTGAGACTCTTGTGGAGGTCTACGAAAAGCCCAACCTAATTAAGGAGATCATTGGTGGAGTCGTGGGTGGACTGATCCTGTTGGCTCTCATGACTGCCGCTCTTGCTAAGGTAACCATGGAACATTTTTTGTTTGCCTTTCCTCGGCATAAAAGTCTTTTCTCATTTTTTATCATTTATAATGATAATAATAATAATGCAGGTTGCTCTCATACCATGTCTCAAAGATAGCCAAGGTCAACCACATAAATAAGATGCAGTGTAGATAAATATCTTTTTGTCTTTAACCACAGTCGGGCTTCTTTAAGAGTGAGTACCAGCAGAAACTACTCGAGGCAGAAGGGCAAGAAGGAGAGGCCCCACCACAAGAAGAATAACAGTGCTCTGTGTGTGTGAGTGAGTGTGTGTTTGTCTGTGCTCTTTACATTATGAATGAATCATACAGAAATTCATAATTTATACCGTTTAAAACAGCTTTTTGTTGAGAAGTTGTATTCATGTTAGTGTCAAGCTAGCTGTTTTGTTGATTAATTAATGCTATTTAAGTCATTGGCTAATGCAGGTAAGACTGATCAAAAGTTTGTTGTTGCTCAGAAAATGCAAATGAGCCAAATGCCAAAGACTATTGGCATTATAAAGAACTAAACATTATTTTGCTTGAAAATAGACCAGCATGACTCTCCCCCTCCCCTTTGACACCTTTAACTCTGTAGGTTGTCAGTATTATTGTATGTATTTGCATTGTGCATTAAGTGTATGTGTGCATATATTTCTATATATGTATGTTTTATTTTCGTTATGTACATGTGATATAGAAATACTTGATAAAAACAAATATGCACGTCTTTTATGTATGCCTTTTGGAGCTTCTCTTCTCTTTACTTTTGTTAGTATAATGTGTTATAAGTTTGTTAAAGTTAAAGTTTGTTAAACTGTTATCTGCAATCTAAATTAGTTCTTGTAATTTTAATTATTCCAGTCAGTTCTTGGAATGCAAATGCATCATTCTGACTGAGGGAGAAATTAAACTGCCTGGTGTTTGTAAACATTTGTCTTACCAGACATAATGGAGAAGCATGATGCTTTGTGGTTTATAAATAATAATTTGTACCACCAATGAAGTGTTGGGCTATTTTGAGCCTATTTTGAAATAGTGATTTATTTTCACCTAGCGTGATGCCCCTGACACTAGCATTCTGGGCTCTTGCAAGCATAGGCTAAAAGCAGTTTGGTATTGCAATATTGTCATCACTATTGAAACTCTCACCAACACCAGACTTACTCAGTGATGTATGGAAAATTCAAGGTACAGTCTTTTCACTGAACTATCTCTACACTTACAAAGTTCTCAATTCCCTGTTTGAAATGTTAGGACCTTCATTGTACTACCAATGAAATGTGGGGCTATTTTGAGCCTTGTTTGTGAATTTGCTGAACTTTTTATCAAGTCATACGATTTCTCCTTTAGGAGTCAACTTTCGTTTATGATTTAAATGTTTTGAGTGAGAAAGGTTACTGAAAGAGAACAGAACATATGTAAAATCCAAGCTAATAATCAAATCTTATTATCTCACTTGTCTCCATTTCAGCACAAAAATGTATTTTATTTTAGAATTTAAATAAGTTTGTTAAAACTGCATTCCTTGAATCACAATGCATGCGAAAAATACACATCAGATTGGCCAGACAGTAGAGAAGTGTCAAACCATGACTTCTCCATTATGTCTTGAAAGACAAATGTGGGAAACTGGGGAGTCCAGACTCGCGGGGCGTACGGCACAGGGGTTCGCGGGAGACGGAGAAAGTCACGACAGACACGGAGTAAGTCCAGGGAAGTAATGACGAGGCCAGACATCAGGGGATCCGGGGAGGACGCTTAAATGGAGTGGAGACCAGGTGACCAATTAGAACTCAGGTGAATGTGATCGTGCACAAGGAAGTGAATGCGAATGGGGAGAGGGATTGTGAGTCTGTGAGGTAGAGTGGGGGGGTGTGGTCATGGCCAGATCTGATGCAGACCTGACAGACCCTTCAGGGGCCGCTCCTGGGGCACGACGGCCAGGGCGCCGGTTACGCCGCCTGGGACGACCTCGACCTCGGGGAGCGGGACGGTCCGGATGTTCTGCGTGGAACGCTGTGAGCCAGTTGGGATCCAGGATGTCCTCCCTTGGGACCCACGAGCGCTCCTCTGGACAGTACCCCTTCCAATCTACCAGGTACTCCAGGCGGCCCCTCCGGGGCCTGGAATCGAGAATGGCATCGACTGAATAGGCTGGGCCGTCGTCCAACAGGAGTGGCAATGGCGGGTCCGGTCGTGCATCAGATGCTGGGGGAAAAGGAGAAACACAATAAGGTGCATGATAGGGTTTGAGTAGGGAAACGTGGAAAGTGGGGTGAATGCGGTAGTGAGAGGGCAGACGGAACTTAAACATGACGGGGTTGACGTGCTGTGTGATCTTGAAGGGTCCGATGAACCGGGGGCTGAGCTTCTTAGAGGGCAGCCGGAGGCGGATGTCCCGAGTGGAGAGCCAGACCCTCTAGCCCACCACGTAGGGGGGTGTGGGTCTTCTCCGGGTATCCGCGTGGTGTTGGAACAAACTGCCCTCTGAAGCTGATGATGTGCGGTGTCCCAGACCCTCCCGCTCTCTCGGTACCAATCCTCCACATTGACCACGTTGGTGGGCTCAGAATGCCAAGGGAAGAGGGGTGGCTGGTAGCCGAGCGTGCATTGGAATGGCGTGAGTCTGGTGGCGCGTTGGCGTAAGGAGTTTTGCGCGTACTCGGCCCAGGGCAAGTATCCACTCCACGTAGCTTGGTGTTGCGAACAGAAGGTGCAGAGGAATCTCCCGATCTCCTGGATTTTCCGCTCAGTCTGTCCATTAAACTGCGGGTGATACCCCGAAGTCAGGCTAACGGCCACACCGAGCCGACCTAAAAAGGCTCGCCAGAACCTGGAAATGAACTGAGGTCCCCGATCAGACACAACGTCTTCTGGTAAACCAAAGTGAGTGAAAACAGCCTCAGCGGTCTCTGCCGCTGAGGGAACAGACTTTAATGGGACTAGTTTGCAGAAAAACGGTCTACTACAATTAAAATGCACGTATGGTGATTGGAGTTCGGGAGATCAGTGATAAAATCTATGCCTAGGTGTGACCATGGCCTCTGGGGGATCGGGAGTGGTTGGAGTTTACCTGCGGGCAGTTGTTTGGGGGTTTGCGCCATGGCACACTCAGCACACCCAGCCACGTACCTCTGGACATCTCGATCCATTCGGGGACACCAGTACCGGTCGCGGAGGAGAGCGAGGGTCTGGGCAGCCCCTGGATGGCCAGTGCCTAGGGAGGTATGGAGACTCTCTAGCACCTCCTGACGAAGCCCGGTGGGCACGTACTGCCTGTGAGCCGGGGTCTTTGGAGGCGCTGGTTCCCGGGTTATTGCTTGGACGATGCGATCGTCCAGGGTCCACTGGATGGGGCTGACGATGAGACGGGCAGGTAAGATGGGCTCGTTGGACTTCGGCGAGTCGGCGTCCCCGTGGACTCTGGACAACGCGTCAGCCACCACATTCTTAGACCCCGGCCTGTAAGACAAAACAAAGTCAAACCGAGTAAAAAATAGTGCCCACTGGGCCTGACGGGGATTTAGCCTCTTGGCCTCCCGGAGATAGGCCAGGTTTTTATGGTCGGTGAGGACTCGAAAGGGATGCTGGGCTCTGTAATTCCTTTACTGACGTGGGCGGTGGCCAGTTGAGCACGGCGTCGACCTTCCCCTGGTCTATTTTAACACCCTGGGAGGAAATGTGATACCCTAGGAATTGCACCTTGTCCACGTGGAATGTGCATTTCTCTGCCTTGAGGTACAGGTGATGCTCACGAAGCTTACGGAGTACCTGAGCCACATGATGGCGATGTTCGGCCTCGTCAGGATGTCGTCGATGTACACCAAGACAAAGCGATGGAGATACTCCCGGAACACTTCGTTCATGTAGGCTTGGAATACGGAGTGTGACAGTGCCGGGACAAGAGTAGGGAGACAAGACAAACAGGCATCGCCCCATCTCAGAATCTCCCCGGTGGCCCAATCCACTGCCGGGGCATGTTGGACTAGCCACGGGCAACCCAGTATAACATCCACCGTGGCCTCCTCGAGGACCAAAAGATTAATACTCTCCTTGTGACAGAGTCCCACTTGGAGAGTGAGGGGACCCACGGCATGCTGGATGACTCGGCAGGTGATGGGTCGGCTCACGATGGAGTGCACAGCGTAGGGTCTGGGGCAGTCCCGACGCTGGAGTCGCAGGCGTCGGCAAACCGACCCCGCTAGGAAGTTTCCCGCGGAGCCCGAGTCGAGGAGGGCCCGAGCTGTGAAGGAGACGCCTGCAATAGTGAGGGTTATGGGTAGCAACAAGGGAGACAGAACAGACGGTTGCAAACAGACTTCACTCACCAGGACGCGAGGCGGACGAACAGGGCATGTGCGAATGTTATGACCCAGAGCTCCACAATACAAGCACAGCCCCTGTTCAAACCGCCTCCGTCGTTCGGTGGGATTCAGCTTGACAGAGTCGACCTGCATGGGCATCTCGGGAGGTGGATCGGGCGGCACGGGTCGGGTAGTTTGCGGAGCAGTGCTGGGGAGTGGCTGCAGGCATCCCTCTCTCCGGTGTGCCACCCAGATGGCGAGTTGAATGAAACGCTCCAAACCCATCGAGTCATCGTATGCAGCCAGGTGTAAACGCAGGGCGGGTTCTAGACCGAGGCAGAGGGCGGTAATGAGTGCCGGTTCGTTCCACCCACTGGCCGCGGCGAGGGTTTGGAAGCGTAGGGCATACTCCGAGATGCGGCTCTTCCCTTGCTTTAGGTGGTGCAGTTGTTCTTGTACGGAAGAGTTGCCCACCGGAGCCTGAAAGACCTCCCGGAAATGCTTGACAAAGGAAGGTCATACTGTTTTGAAACAATTGAAAGATCCCACCCACTCAGACAACATGTGAACTTGTTGACCGTGCATCAGATTTTATGGTATGGCTATGTCTCGGGTAACAGGGAAGATAAACGAAAGGAAAAAAGTCCTCAATGGTGGAATAAGCTACCAGCCGCTACCTCTTGACATTTAAGAGACCTGCGAAGACTCTTCTCTGCTGAGAGAGCTTCCCCTCATAACAAAACTAACCCCTACTCAGCTAAATAACCCCCTTGCACTGATTTTTTTTGCACAGCTCAAGTGTATATATGGTTGTAAGTGTGAAACCTCTACTGCCTGGTGAAACCTCTACTGCAATATATGCACTGAGCAAAGATAATCTGTGCAATAACTTGTATAACCAATGTGCAATATTACCCTGTATTCAGACATCTGTATATTAGACCTTTGTGGATGTAACTTTTTGCACTAGTACTTATCTATTCTATTATTTGCGTGTGAACACTGTACACTTTGTATGCTATTGTTTATGTTCTCTCTTTGTAAGTCGCTTTGGATAAAAGCGTCTGCTAAATGTAATGTAATGTAAAATTCAATCATGCCGCTTGTGCATGCTATTGGCTACTAACATTGCAGGAAAGGTCATGTAAATTTGAGAGGCCCTGGAAAAAGAAAACGATAGAGTTAATTCCACTGTCCAACAATAATAGGATTCTAGATGCCAGTGTCAGTGACAAGATTTTTGTCAGGGAATTTCTAGATTTCCTCTGGAGGACCGATTTGATTGAAAAAAGTGTGTGAGGCTTGTGAGGCAATTTCTCTGTCTCCTCTCTCTCTCTCTCTCTCTTTGGTTTTGATTCCCTCATCCCTCTTTCCCTCCCCTATACAACCCACTGAGATGCACTCATGTGCCACATTTCACAATTCACATCAACTTGAAGAGGAAGGTGAAGGATGTCTGGTTTTATATTAATCTCTGGCTTCTTCTGCGTCTCTTCTGGTAGTGTTGATATTAAATGTATCTAATTTCTTTCTGTTAAGCTAAGGGCATTTTAGAATATAGTATAATATAATGTAATGTAATAATAGGTTATTCTTTGCATCATAGTATAAACATATCACCTAACTATACCAAATGCATTTGCTATGGTGAGTCTAATTGTTGTATCATTATGAACATTATTGTACGAATGCTCTTCAGCCTTTCAAATGGTATCATGTTTCAATATTGAGTCTAATCCGTGGAAATACCTCAAAAAGCCAGAAAGGGGCTTTGGTTACAGAGTGGTCCAGCACAGTGCATCAAGGTTTGAATGTGCAGAAATGTCATGCTGACAGATGTCCATGCTGTATAATTAATCCTATCTCTAACTTGATTCAAATAAGTAACCTTAATAACTTAAATAGTATAATGGTACTAGTACTATTATACTATTCTCCTCTTCACTAGTCTGCTTGTGAGTGCCCCTCTAGAACAGTAGAGTCTCAATTGTACAGGACAACTTTACCAATGCCAGATCTCATCCAGCTCCTGTTCACCTATGGAAATGGATGGTATGTGTTAGAATATGTGTTCTTCATAGAGATTCTGCAACCGGTCCTGCAGGTAACGACTAACAACTGGACTTTTAAAGAAGATGTGCCTCAGTCAGAATGTCAGTTTTTGTTGCCCAGGACCTGTTGTTTACTCACTGATAGGCTTGAGTGTGAGTGCCATCCTTTCCTTAAGTTCTGTAAACAAAAAAAAAAAAGTGTGTTCTAAAAGAACTCCACCTGATGGAGTGAACATGTCCCTTGGCCTTTCAGTGAGCAAGACAGAACCATCTACAAAGACAGTGGTAGGTCACCTCATGACCCTCTCTCTGTGTCTCCTGTAACCATCTCCTTTGCTTCACTTGATTCTTTTCTTAACTTCCTTCCTGTTTTCTCTGCCCCTCAGGTTTGTGGTCCCACCATCCCCAAAGAGTGTGACAGAATCACTCTTTATGGTGGGATGTGTTTCAGCATTGGACTGTCACATCTACAAGATGGGCCACCAACTTCCCTCGAAGGTGTGCACACCTGCTATAATATATAACATATCTCGTATATACTTTATATATCTTGTATATACTGTACATATTTCATATATACTGTACATATCTCGTAGGAAAACATGTTTCCTTATTTTCTGTCAGCACAGTTACTTTGTTGCGGTTTTGTTTTTGTCCATTTAAATCCAATAAAAAACAAATACAATATAGATGTGCTCTCAAAACAGACCAAAAAACAATGTGAGGACTTAATTGCACATATTCATTTTAATAGCTCTTAATGTCTCAAAGTCTAAAAGAATACATAAGGAACACAATAGGTCAATGTAAAACAAAATGACCTGTGATATTTTTGCCACAGAATGTGTACCTACAGATATTGCTTTTCTGCTGGATGGATCTGGGAGTGTGACATATGACCAGTTCAATGCCATGAAAACGTTCTGAATCTGATCAGAAAAATTCTTAAGAAAAACACCCTAGTGAGTATGTTTACTTTTTGATATTTTTTAAAAGGTAAGTAAGCACTGCTTCATACACTTCATAAGCTATTTATTACAGAGGACACATTTTGTAACATTAGAGAAATAACTAGCTTCACTAGCTTTCCCTTCTCACAAAGGCCTGAAACCAAGTAATGTAGGGGTAGCCTGCCTCTAATGCAACGACAAAACAAATAGTTAAAGTTGTTTTGTTTGGTCTTTCATTTAAATATAACATACATTTCTTTGTACAAAAGGCTTTGCTAAGAAACACAAACCTTACCTGCCAACCCTCCTGTTTTTCTTGGGATTCTGTCTTATTTTAGACTTTTTTAACCTTTTAAGTATTTTCATGGTTATATCCTGTATTTTTTACATTCACTAAAAAGACCAAAATGTCAAAGTCAAAGTGACAAGTGAAATACTGTAGATAGGAACATACTTGAGTCGAAAGTGGCTAGCAGCATACAGAGTGGTAGAAGTAGCGTACTGAGTGGAGGTGATATCAGTGCAAATATAAATAAACAGGAAGGCAGCAGTATGGAACCGTACATGGGGGTAGATGTGTCAGAGAGATTGCCCAGTCTGGGACACTTCAGACACAGTCACACACTAGGCAGTTCCTATTGCAAGTTAATAGTGCAAAAAAGTGCAAAAAGGCATGTAGTGCAAATAATATGGCAGACATAGAGGGCAGTCCAGGGGGGGTCTGAGACCAAGAGTTCTTTGGGGAGTACTGTTCTTGGGCAGATTCCTAGCTTTCTGGTGGCGCAGGTGTTCTGGCTTGCATCACTGACAATTGTGAGCGCTTTGCAGGTGAGGCGGGTGGTGTATATGTCTTCCAGGGAGGAGAGTGGTGCCCTGATGATTTTCCTAGCTGTGTTCACTATGCACTGCAGGGCTCTCCTGTTGTAGTCCGTGCAGCTTCCACCCCACACAGTGATGCAGATGAGAAGGAGATGGAACCTCTATCTATGATTGGAAGTCAACTGACTGTTGTGAGGTGGGGGCTTCCTATTCTAGTTCCCTCCAGGACAGCAGGTCTGAGTGTTGGAAACAGCAAATAACACATGGTTTTGAGAGAGAACAAAGCCAAATCCCCAAAGCTCATAACAGTGACCCTGGTGTTTCAAGCGCTGTCAGTGGCTTCTGCCCTATTTCAATAAATAAATGACAGCAGTTTTGTAGTTCATTTTGCTGTTAACAGAGGGAGAGCAATGGAAACCTGTTCTAACCTGCTTCTGGTGTTTTGGTATTTCCGGTATGCATAAACACAAATATAAACATGTCGTTCAACATCAGTTACCCTGCCATTGGTTCAAGAGTGTGAAACTTCTAATGTATTCACATTTCCTCCACACTATCAGCATTTCTAAATGTTCTCTCTGCAGTTTGCTATTGCACAGTAGCATAATCCAAGTGCAGTTTAAGTAGTTCCAAAGAACAGGATGGGAAACTGAAGTGGACAGTATCACCTATATAGGAGGACTCACATTTACTGCATGGGTAATACAAACAGTTTTGTAAGTCTTCATTGAATCTAAACTAATAATATCCCCTGAAAATAACTGTGCTAGACATTTGTCTCTAAATTGTTCAATTCTTTTCCATCTCTCATAACAACGCTCTTTTATCTAAGCATGTAACACACTTTTCTGTTCTTTATTAATTGGTCTGCTTATGACGTGCTTTGGAGCTTGCTGATAGTTAGTGTAGTGTAGCTAGTGTAGTTGTTGCATTAGCACTTGTTGTACAGACGTAAACAGCGTGTTGTATAATCAGCAGACGTTTGTAAGCAGGATGGATGGGATGAGTCACCGTCTATTGGTTAGCTTTCCACCTAGTTCGAACTGCTGCCCTCTTAGTGTGTTTCCGTTTCCTTGTATACCGCCTTCGATGTCCTCCTCGCAACCGCGTTCTAATTTGGTCTACGTTCAGCAGAGTCCTTATTTGGTCAACGTTCAGCCGACTGCTTATTTGGTCAACGTTCAGCCGAGTGCTTATTTGGTCTACGTTCAGCCGAGTCCTTTGGTCTGCCTTCAGTCGCGTTCGTATTTGGTCTACGTTCAGCCGAGTCCTTATGCGGTCAACGTTCAGCCGAGTTGTCATTTAGTCTATGTTAAACAAAATTCTGTGGTTCTATACCTACTGACAGGTTGATTCACTCAAGATAATCCCAGGCTGACGGCCACTACACAAGTTCATAAAACAATAGCCATAATAGTAATAATAATGAGTTATTCAGGATTATGTTACGGCATTATAAATGTAGCCCTCTCTCTCTCTCTCACTCCATGCGCACCTGCCAGCTTTCCAGCACCTCCACAGTTAGACTAGTCTGCGCTGTTTTTTTTTATGTGTGAATGACTAGGGATGGGGAAGTGCAGCCGGTAGGAGGGTGTACACAGACACAGAAGGGTTCGGGATCAAGGTCAGGAGCGGGAGCGCTCATAATAGTAATAGTAAATAGTGAATAGTTAACTCCTGTTTTAACGTGGCGCAATAGCCGCACCTACTGGCGCACCATATACACTGCCTAAGATAAACAATACTAAGCTGCAAATATATGCAGACATCCCAAGTCTCCCGGAAATTGAATAAAATATCAAGCAAAAGCGTGCACGCGAGACATGCATGTCTGCATCATCATCTAATGTGCATCTTAGCCCTCGCCCGCCTCGCTGTTCTACGTCGCCATCTGCCGCCTCCCAATTGAAAAGAATAGGACGTTCCGCTTTGCCCGCTTGCATGTATTTTTAACGTTACAATGCGTGCACGCGACTGAGCGAATGAGAGACCATACCTGCATGTGGAACTGTGCGTGTGTGCCTGTTCATAGCGCGTGCTAGATAGAGAGCATCCTGATTGGGTTACTCAGCAAAAAACCCCAATCAGCGTTCAGTGTAGGCCTGCTTTTATTTATTTTCTGGGGGACCGAAGTTATCTGTTCAGTTCTGTCAGTGCAGCCTGCGAGGTCGTCATAGCAGAGGGAGAGAGCTCCAAAAAACGAAAATATAAAACCCACTTCACCTCAGATTACACGAAAGCATATCCCTGTCTAATACGTGTAAAAAATAATGACGGCGTTGCACGGTGTACTATTTGTAATAGTGATTTCAACAGTACCCATGGTGCCTTAAATGATTGTAAACGACATGTTGAGGTGAGTTTAACAATTGTCATTTCATTTGCATTTTATTAGGTCTATACCAGGTTGTCATGAAACTAAACAAAAGTCATTCGAAATTACAAGAATTTGTCAATCGATGAGTTTTGGGGAAAGCTGTCAAAGGTAAAAACGGTAAGCACAGGGCAGGTCAGATTCAAGGAGCTCTGCCAGTTAATGAGACTGTTGTTAGTTCTGCCTAATTCCAATTGTGACGTGGAGAAAGCATTCAGTTTGGTGCGTCACATCAAAACGGAATTCAGGTGTCAGATGTCTCACCAAACTCTTGTGAACCTGATGTCCTGTAAAATCAACAAATTCATTGACACTGAGTGCTACTTGAAGTGTCAGTTGCACAACATCTCCCTGAAATGAGTTTTTGGAGGTTGGGATGTCTGTATATGTATAAGACTGGTGTTTTTGTGGTGCTTGAAAGTTAGCTTCATTGATTTTCTGTCACAGGAAAGGTTGCTTTTGGGTGTGTTTGGGGTGGTTGGAGAGGGGGTTACCAGGACATCCCTCTTTCCACCATGAAAGCTATCTGGGTGAGAGATGTCTCCACCTGACACAGAAACATTCTGTGATGTAGTTTCCCTGTCCAAAAGCAAAGAAAAGCAAAATAAAAGTGAATTGCATTCAGCAGATGTGGCTTTTATCAGATGCTCTCTGCGCTTTGACAAGGGCTCAGTTTGATCCAAGGTCAATAGTTTCTCACTGAATGACAGTAACACCACTCCGTGTCAAACAGGCAAAAATACTGGGGGATATTCCAAGAAGGTGGTTAGAAGAGGCAAACCTTAATCAGGAGAGAGTGGTAAACCTGATAATAGTAGCCCGAGGACCTCATTCTCTTAGCTAAACAAAGCCAACAGGCTACTCTATTAGCAGGTTTACCACCTCCTCTAAGTTAACGTACCCGGGCTCATCACTTAACCCCCTTCTTGGAGTACCTCCTGCATGGAGTTGTTATTTTTCAACAGCATTCTACGCACTCACACATTCCCTGCCCTGCCCAACCCAAACCCACTAATTTATGTATAGCACAGGCTGACAGACACATAATAAACAACTGATTTCACTGAATTTCTTCCACACAGGAACTATATGCATGAGACAGTAAAAAGTCTTTGTGCTCCATTTTTCCTAGATCCTCTCCAGGCTACTCCATGGCCGTGGCAAGCAGAGACAGAGGAATTCCCCCAGGAATGAACACAGAGGGCTGCTCATGGTCTTCTTTCCAGGAAACATGTCACCACAGAAGTTCACTCAGGTACTGAGGCTATTGGGATAACAGCTGACATTAACTTATCCAAATCACTTTAAAGGAGAAATCCAGTGTGAATCAATCCCCCATGGGGCATAGGAAAATGAAAGTTAGTGTTAACTGCTAGTTCACTATTCGGTCTGTGTTGTGTCAAATTTCCTTATTTCCTAATGACAGCACTCAGCGACCTTAAACAACAGGGCTATGGATGGTTCACACTGGATTTCTCCCTTAATAGGGACACTGTTTCATTTACTGTTCTTACTGTTTCTCACACAAACATTTGCACTGAAGCTTAAATTGTGTACTGACTGTATTGTCGAGTTGTCTAATAATAAGGAACAAAATTTGCATTGTTTTCTCAATATTTTCATCAAAATCACAGTGCACACCAACATCATCTACTCTCCCTCAGTCTCAGATTGGTTCCTACTTTGGAGCAGAGGTGTGTGTGGTGGATTTGGATGCAGACCCCAACACCGATCTGATTCTGGCATCGGCCCTCATGTACACAGAGGAAAGCAAAGTGGGAAAAGTGCTTCACTAAATTCACTAAAGAGGTATGAGGATATGAATCAGGTAGAACCCATAGATGTAGAGTGGGTAATGGTTAAGGCATTGTATGTATAGCTGGGCTTGTGTATTAAAGTGTTTCTTTATTGTATCTCTATTAGCTATCATGTCAAAGCTAACTGTGCTAACAAACAAGGAGCAGGCAAGGATAAGCGGTCTCGTGACTTTAGCTGTTGTCCGTTTCTGACATAATAGGCACAATTACATTTTTATTGCCTGGAATTGTCACACTTATCACTCCCAATTGCTAGTGGTTTTAAAGACCCAATAATTTTAGTGATTGATTAAAGGCAGTCCGAGTGGTTTTAAAGACTAACTTCAGTGATTAAAGGCAGTGGTTTTAAACACACAATGATTTAGGTACTTGAGATCACAGGGACAAAAGTGGAGCTTGCATACTGCATTCAATAAGTATTGCTTACCCAAGGTGTTTTTGTTCTGCTCATGATCATAGAATTGCACTGATATTGATTTGTACTCACCATAACTATCACATAACTTGATTACACATTGTCAGATATGGCTTATGACCTACAAAGTTCAGATGGGAGTGGATGAAATTATGATTTATGTAGCACAGGAAGTTTTCTCAGGTAAACGTGTATTTTGTGCTCGCAATGCCGTCTTTTTTTATGCAGTATTTATGCAGTAATCAACCCCACCATGTATCAAGGGCAGGACAGTGTCTTAAGCAAATTTGAATCCCAGTTGTTTATTAACCACACACATGTACAATAAGATCAGAGATTTTGATGTAAAGCAAAAGTAATCACAGGATATTTACTCATAGCAGCGTTGGCCTGTGCGTAATGTATTTGTTCTATCTGAAGTTCTCGCCATCAGCAGGAGCTGCACTGTATGTGTTTGTTAAAATGGTGACACAATACAGTCCCTCCAGGATTTCACAATTTTTTTGGTGATTTTCGGTGATAAAATACCTGATTTTGTCGTGGTGTATTCTAAAAATGTGCAAGGAATTTTGTTTTGTTTTTTTCACTTTTAAGCACAAGCACAAGCAAGGTGCGATACTGCAGCCACAGGTGACTATTGTTTGGCATATCCATGAATTTCACAAGTGGTCTTTTAAATCCAAAAGGTGTCGAAATATAGAGTCTGTCTTGTCCTCTCCTTACTAAAACCTCTGTAGAATCTATATACTTTATGACATTTCAGTCAAGTGTGGTAGAGTTGTAGCCAAGGTGTTGATGAATTAAGCACACATTTTAGGCGAGGATGGAAATGTCATATTTGTGTTCTATTTATAATCAAAAGGCACTAAGGTAAAGCAACACTCACACAATTACTGCTGACTTGTTTGTGTCTGTGTCTGTGGCCTTACCTATCCATAGATACCAAGATTATATAAATAGATTAGACAGTTGTGGAGCTGTTATTGATTTATTTTGGATGTACTTTTCTAGGTGAGCCAAGCCTCCCAGAAGCCTAGGGCTTAAAGAGTTAAAAAAAAAAAAAAAAAACATAACCTACATAAATATATTTGCGGTTCTGTAATATATCCATGTAATGAACTGAACTTCCTAGGGAGGAGTGATGTGATGTCTATTCAGTATTCAGAACCTTTTACATCCAGTAGTACTCTGTGTTCAGTAGACTTTTTATAGTTGTCCACTATTTGATATAGGATTAGTTAGTATGTTTTTAGTATGTCAAATATATTGTGTATATTGTGTTACATCCAGGGATGCACTAGAGGGCGTGAGAGGAACCCCACCATGACAGACCTGCAACCAACCTTCAGGGACCTCATGGAGCGTGATGTGGTGGTTAGCAGAAATTGAAAGACATTACTGAAGCTTTTCTGAGGATCTCTTTTCGTGTTGTACTTGTGATAGTGTAGTGAAATGCTATGCAGGAATTTCCCAGTTAGTCCATTTCCTAGTCTACTGGATACCCTTTCTAGTATCAAACCGGTCTCCAATTCATCTAAAAGTTGATAGAAAAGATCATGCCTATAATTAAAGTTACATAGCTCCATTTCAGAGACGTCAGAGACTTCACTCTCTGAATTATAAATCAAGGTGCCATCGTTATGAATGGATTGTACTTGAAGGGTTCAAATGTCCCCTCTGTGAAAGAGTTCTGTGTAGGCTAGACCAAAGAGAGGTCGCAAGTATGACTTCTAACTATCTCTAAAATACTTAAAAGGAAACTTGTTAAGTGTGTGTGTGTGTGTGCATGCGTCTGCCTGAGTGTGTGTTTGTGTGTGCATGCAACTGCCTGAGTGTGTGTTTGTGTTTGTGTGTGTGTGTGTGTGTGTGTGTGTGTGTGCATGTGCCTGAGTGTGTGTATGTTAGGGCTGCAGTTAAAGATTAATTTCTCAGTCAATTTATATATTTTGAATCCATGCTTGTCCTCTACAGTATGTGTCTTCATTCTGTGTGTGTGTACTCTCATAACCTTATTGGACTTCACTTTTATGTAATATTTTTTGTTATATAGATGTAATACACATGTTGTGTACATGTAATGTAACTATATATATATATATACTTGATATGAACGAATAAGCATGTAATCTATGCATGTCTTATGGAGCTTCTCTTCTTTTTGCTTCTTAATAATGTCATATATCTTATTAAATGCTGGTATCTGCAAATCAGTTCTTGTAATTTGAATAATTTCTGCAAGAAATGTAAATGTTAAATGTTTTTGTCCCATCATTCTGACTAAAGGAGAAGTTAAAAACATTGCAATCACCATTGCAAGTCTCACCTACACCATGCTTGTGATGTGTGTGGTTCCAGCCAATTCGTGTTATGTTCATTTTGGTTCTGACTTGATCATTGATTGACATTAATCACTTGAAAAAGGAACTTTTGCAAGCAGTACCACCTCTGCAGAGCCACACCGTGTTTCTTCTGCCACACAGACTAAAGAATAAATCAGAATGACAGAATCACTTAAAATCTAGTCTAGTAATCTAACACAATTGTCTCCATTTCAACATTCTGATAAAACTTCTTAATTAAACAATGTTCGTCAAAAGAAATGTAATATTTGGTAAGACTACATGCTCTGCAGACAAGAGTCAAACCATAACCTCCATTATGTCTGGTAAGACCAATGTGTGCCAACACCAAGTAGTCTCCTCAAACAACAGGGTAATGAGTTAAATGCCCTGGTACTGAAAACACACCATATATCATAGTGCCACAGAGGAGTATATGATTATATACACAACTCTCAGAACTTGCAGTTTTTATATGAGAATGTAAAGTGATCTGGCACTGGATTCAAATGCAGAAGTGTTGCTGTATCTGCTACCTTGTTTGACAATTAGCTCTACACCAGGTAATACTGTCTGATTAGATATGTTATCCAAGATGTACTTTTCACCGCATCTGTGCTGAAGTGATAAGACAATTTCTGTCTTCTATACTTGGTGTTCTTACTTATATCCCAGTTCAGAGTTTCGCTTCCTCTAGTTGTAGTTGACTTCTGTTTTTTGTTGGACAAGTTGACAGACAGACTGTCAACAGTACCTAGCCTGGGTAAACCCTGGCAAACCGACTGAATTCACCCTCCTGAAATGGCCCTCCTATTGTGTTCATTTCATGTTTATTGTTTTTCTTGCTCCTTGTTCCTAATCAAAACTGATCAGTGCATTTTGACTTATATGCAATACGTGCATTATCCCCTTCAGTCTTTTGTGTATCAACCTAAGCTCTGCTAAAAAAATGTTTTGGACTTGTATTTTCTATTCATGGTCTACAGGCCTCAGTGAACAGAGCTCATCAAATTCTACAATTCTGTAGGGAATGTTTTTTTTTTTTTAAAAAAGGGGACTTTGTCAAGTGATTCTGTTCTCTCTCTCTCTCTCTCTCTCTCTCTCTCTCTCTCTCTTCCTCCCCCTATATAACCCACTGAGCTGCACCCATGTGCAACTTCTCACAGTTCACATGAACTAAAAGAAGAAGGGGAATGATGTCTGTTTTTTTATTAATCTCAGGCTTCTTGTGCCTCTTTTCAGGTACGTTAAAATGTATCTAATTTCCCTCTATTAAAGGTATAATGAAATGGTAATAAATGAAGTGAATACGGAGTCATTGAAATGATGAATGTTTATGATTTACTTATTGTGAAGTAGTATTTCTGTAATAACACCAGTACTGAGGGAGCTGGGGGGCTATGAAACTAGTCACAGGCTGTGTATCTGCCTCCCCTCTGACCCGTCCGTGTCTTGGGCAGGAAAGATGTTAGCCATCGTTTTAGTCATCGTTTCAGGTGAACATAGCTGCTGGAACCCATGGGAAAGCTTTGAAATCTCATTATGTTGAAAATGTGGTTAGATTCTTTCACAACTAATGCATTTCAGCATATCATGTATGTTCATTCCTCAACAAGAATGTCTGGATTTTTACACACAATTCAGCTGGTTTTGAAAAATATATGTGAGATGATTGTGCATGAACGGATAATGATCACAGAACATCTAAAAGCAAAAAGTGATGTGTGCAGAGCTGGAGAAAGAGCTTTTGTCTTTTTACCTCTCTACTAGGCCTATTTACAGGTGGAATGATGTGGTTTTTATTTTTAAAGATTTTATTTAAAATGAAACGTCTCTGCAACATGGTAAAGCAACTGTTTAGCTATTTTTGGCCTTATCTAATATCTGCTTATAATTTTAGCAGTGTTGTTCAAGTTCACACTACATATTAACTAGCTCACGGTTCAGTCCATCCAGGATAAAAGAATGAATTCATATTCATAGTTCACATTCAAGTCATTTTACTTTTTTTGGCCTCCATCCCAGTGAAGTTGTGCATTTGGTTCATGATTACAGCGCATGAAAATATTGTACCGTTTTTATTACCGTATATAATACCGTTCTTCAAAGTCTTATTCATCTGCTTCTTCTTCCATTTAACATAGAAACTTACATTCAAACTGCGTTGCGTTGGTCTTAAAATGTATGATTAACGTAGAAACTTCCATTCAAACTGCGTTGCGTTGGTCTTAAGATGTATCTGATTTCCTTTTATTAAGCTAAGGGCATAATATAACATAATTTATAATATGATATATAATATAATGTAATATAATATAATAGTCATTCCGAACATTATACTATAAAAATATTACCTAGCTATACCAAATGTGTTTACTCTAGTCAACTATAGTCATATCATTCTGCAAATTCTTGTATGGTTGCTCTTCAGTCATGGTGGCATGTTTCAATGTTGAGTCTACCTCTTGGAGACACTTCAATCAACCAGCAGAAGGCTTTGGCTACAGGGTGATCCAGCACGATAAGTCAAGGTATGAATGGCAGAAATATCCAGCACATGCTAACACAATATTGTAAAGGGTCACTATTGAAATTTTGTTGCCTATTAGTTTATGAAATCTGTTGGCCTGTGTGTAAAATATTGCTATAACATATTCTCATATTTATTCACTAATGTCAGTATTTTTGTATGTGTTGAAAAGTGGTTTGTATGTGAATTTTGATAGACACTTCTTTGTGTCTGTAATGTTGAAATCTTTTTTTTTTTTAAGACAGCTTGCATCAGGGAGGAGAGCTCTTTTAAAAGGTAGCCTGAATAGCCTGTAGGTGTGGATGTGTTGCTTTGTTTGGGTTTGGTTAGGCATGTGCAAAACTGAAAGCTGGGATTGACTTCAGTTTGATGACTAAATGATTATCATGTTGTACATTTTTTGCATTCCTTGGTGAGCCTACGAGGTATGACATTTGTTTATTTGTTTATTTGTAACTCGTATTAATGCATATAGACTATGTGTGTAATGTTTGTCACATTTTGTCCTGATAACGGTACAGTTTTCACGGTGCTGTAAGGTGAATGGCGAGACGGAAAGTAGTAGTGTTGCCACACCACGTCGGGGTTTTCCTGGTGTTCCATGTTGGATGGTGCGCAGGTCGAGTGAAGAGATTTGCATGTAGATACAGATGGCAAGTCTGGTTAACGCCCCCAAAATGCGAGGGCGTGGGGGAAAATCGAAAATAGTGATTGACTTATCATGCAAGTGAGTGGAGAAGCACTGCTGAAGGAAAAAATGAAAGTAAACTGAAAGAAACACATATGAGCGAGTCTGTCTGCTGTTTTGTCTGATGATGACCTGTTTGCTTGCTTGGTTTTAGACTAATATAAATTTACCTTGGTTTGCTAATTCCAGTAACTTATGTTAACCTGTGATGATTGAGGCTATGCTTGTGAAGTGTGAAGAGTCCGGATTGACCTGGGCGAGGTGTTGGCTGTGCTAGATAACATTCCTTGGAGGAGTGAAGTGACCGCCAGGTGACATGGGGCTTTAGGAGAGTATTCAGGTATATGGGAGCAGATCCATAAATCATTCTGAAAGGCCAACATCAGTGCTTTGAATTTGATGCGAGCGGCTAAGGGTAGTCAGTGGAGTTCAATGAACAGTGCTTTTTGGCTGGTTGAAAACCTGGTCAGTCATGACATCCATGACTTCTTGATGCTGATGTTGTGATGTATGGTTTGATTGGCTAGGAGGACCAGCAGTTCAGTTTTGGAGAGGTTTAGTTGGAAGTGATGTTCTTTCATCCATGCAAATATGTCAGAAAGATCCATGAAAAAAATCCATGTTGACACCGTGAAGTCTCTAGGAGGAAAGGCCAGATAGAGCTGGGTATCATCTGCTTCACAGTGATAGGAGAAGCCATGGGAGTGGATAATTGTGCCCAGTGAGGTGGTATACATGGCAAAGAGAAAGGGCCCCAGCACAGAGCCTTGGTGCACCCCTGTGGTGAGGTGGTGTAGCGTGGATGTTTGTCCTAACCGTGATACATTTAACACATTGATTTTGTATGAATGCAGTTTGTGTCCAAAATAGACTGTATTTATACCATTTAAACCCTAGTGGCTGCATCTAAGTGTCCAACGTGCTGCTGTGATGAAATAAATAATACCCTACGTACGCATCAGTCAAGGCTCTCATATGGATCCAGGGCTGCCAGAATATAATTCATATCTATCCATTCATAATATTCATTCATAATTAAAATAAGTAACCCATAAAGCATATTTGTGCTTTGTGTTCTCTCTAGTCTGCTGGTGAGTGCCCCTCTAGATCAGTACAGTGTGAATCGGAGAGGACAAGTTTATCAATGCACAGTCTCACCCAGCTCCTGTTCACCTATAGAAATCGATGGTATGTGGTAAATATGTTTGCGTTCTTCATACAGATTCTGTAAAACGTTCTTCAAGTAATGACTGATAACTTTGTTTCCTGCACTTATTAAACACACCGAAAAGTCTTCTGCGCTCTGGTCTTTCCACGGGTTCCGTTGAAATGGCACAGGACCTGTCCTGATTTTATGGTCCTGTTCTATGAGCACCAAAATTCTTTCCAGAAATTCTGTAAATCGTTTGTGTTCTAAAACAGTTCCCTCTGATGGAGTGAACATGTCCTTTGGCCTTTCAATGAGCAAGACAGAGACAAAGACAGTGGTAGGTAACCCATCACACATGTCTGTCAGTCTCTCCTGGCAACACTGTCTCTACCTCATTTCACTTAATTGTTTTTTTATTTTTTCTTTCTTTGTCTTTCAGGTTTGTGGTCCCACCATTCCTAAAGAGTGTGACAGCATCACTCTCTACGGTGGGATGTGTTTCAGCATTGGACCATCACTTCAACAAGATGGACCACCAACTTCTCTTGAAGGTATACACACAATTTTAGTGTATACTGTAAACATTCCATATTTCAAAGTACAATACATGTTATTTTCTCTTAGCACACTGTAACTTTGTTGTTCTTGTTTTCTCATATAATATCAATATCATAATATCAATAAAATAACAGTTTTGTTGTTTTAATTGGGTAAGGACAAATCAGATAACATTAACCCAACTGCAACTGCCCCGATGTTACCTGAATATCAGATTTAAGTAAATAGATTTATGCAAATTAAATTTAAATGACTTTTATAGCATTTTGGAAAATAACTCTTCAATTGAAAATAATGAAAACGAAACAGATTGAAATATCAGTATGCATTCATCAGACATGGCTAAAATGTTTTGGCCCATATTTATAGACAATGAGTGAAAGTGAGAGTGAGGGGTGGGGGTGGAGTCTAAATGAAAATTAAAAATCAATTTTTTTTCATACACAGTCATTAAAAATCTAAATCACCTGTAATATTTTTTTCCTCAGAATGCAAGCCTTCAGATATTGCTTTCCTGCTGGATGGATCTGGGAGTGTGAATCACGGCCAGTTCCATACCATGAAAACATTTGTGAAAAATCTGATCAGGAAACTTCTGAAACAAAACACCTTAGTGAGTCTTTCTACATTTTGGCCAAATATTATTTAAAGAAACTCCAGAAACTGTAAGTAAATAATGTGGGGCCAGCCTGTCTCTAACAAAACAACTGATTGAAAGAAGTGGTGAGCTAGTTATTATGTGTTTTTGTTCAAATATAACATATATTTCTGTGGACAGAAGTCTTATCTAAGACACAAACACAAATATAAGTAAGCATGATGTCTTTCCCCACCTTTGGTGCAAGCATCTTAGTTTAAGACCTGAAATACTTTAACTTAATTATTCATGTTCTCTCCAGACTGTGGCCCTATAATAAGAACTTTCTACTGTATTTTCTCTTGGCAGTTTGCCTTTGCTCAGTACTCCCATATCTTCAGAACTGAAGTGAACTTTAATAAGTTCCACAGAACAGGATGGGAAACTCAGGTGGACCAGATCAGCCAGATAGGATGGGGCACATACACTGCACATGGCATAGAGAACGTTGTGTAAGTTTTTATTGACGTTGGCGTGGGCCACAAATGCAAATCAGTAAACTCTAGTACTGCAGATGTGTTGTACATGGTCCCTGTTAAAGGTACACTGTGCAAGAATTTACCAGCTTCGTAGTCACTTTGATGGCTATCACCACAGGTTCTTATCCTTTGGAATGTAGCCAGACTGAGCTGCAGAACAGGCATGCATTTCCCCAAAGCCATAGTAGCTATGTTAGAACCATGTACTCACTACACAACTGTTTCCAAAAATCATCATCCAAACCATGGTGGTGAGACTTACATTGTACGATGCAGAGCCTAATTAAGCGACACAGGTGTTTTTCGAAACCATTCACAAACATCTCTTGACATTCACAAACATCTCTTGACCTGTCACTGCAAGCTACTTTCTATATGGTAGCTCAGTCGACAGAGGGCGTCGATCAGTAGGCTGACCACAGCAATTTTACCCTTTGTCCCACGTCACCAAATTCAACTTTCTGTCCCTCTTTTCTATTCGACCCTACTTACAGGTAAATCCTCTTGTCTAAGCACTCAAGGGCCATTCATTGTTTACAAAGTGCTTAGAGTGCTTATAACGGTACACGCGACAAAGCTTGCCCATAGCAATGCCTATCTATCAGACTTCATTCACCCCCTCACACCGGCACACTCTCTTAGGTCTGACAATCAAAACCTCCTGTCAGTCCCGTCTACCCATCTAAAAACCTGCAGTGGCCGTGCTTTTGCGACAGTTGCCCCTAAATTGTGGAATGCCTTACCAATCCATTTTAAAAGGCATCTGAAGACTCATTTCTTTAAACTAGCTTTTGGCTAACCTTGTATACCCATTCTTATATCTTCTGTGAATATGTCTTACTGTGGTACTGTGTTTTTAGGGTCTTAAGAGTACTGCCACTGTGAAGTAAATTGTGACTGTTTTGCCTCTGAAAAACGTTATATAAATACATTTTACTTACTTACTTACTTTGTCAATCTATACAGGAATAAAGTGTTTGATTCTTCTGTTGGAGCACGAACAGATGCCAACAGGATTCTCATTGTCATCACAGATGGGCAGTCCTCAGATTCCAGGAACTATCCCTCTGTTACAGCGATGGCTGACAAGAAGCACATTATCAGATATGCTATTGGGGTCTGTGGTGGCACGTCTCCATTTCTGTTTATTCATTTTCTCTATATATTCGTACCAGGGGTGAAAGTAGTTTGATATTCTTGCCGATGCCATTCAATGGGTAAAAGTGTGTGCATGTAGTGCACAAAAAAACTAAATCATACATTAATTTCTACTATTAGTTTATCTAAACCATTCCCTACATGCTTTCTTTGAACCCCCATTGCCTTTCAACACTCCAGGACATAATGATCATGTTCCTTTTTTACAGTAACATCTAAATAAGCCAATGAGTTGGTGTTGTTTAAAAGCTTAAGATGCTTACAAATATCTAAATGCACAAATTAATTGCAAGAATTAAATGTGGCTTTGAATTTTAAGAAACAGAGTTTCTAGCGCCATGCAAGACTGCAGAAATTTCAAAATTGGATTACACAGAAATGGCTTATTATGTAGGTGCTTTATGTCAATCAATCCGGTATGTTTTCATGCTTATTCTGATATATGGTTTGCCATGGTGGTGAGATGTTGCACTGCCAAAAATGGGTGTAAATGGACGCAGAGCTGCAGAATGAAAATATTATGAAATCTGAAGTTATTTCAAAGTTGATTTTCTTCAGAACCATTCATCACTGTAACAAGTGACTAACACCATTCAGAAGTTTAGATTGCGCTGTTTTACGTGATATGTGGATGTTATCTGCATGGTAAGAATTTTAGCAGAGCAATTTAGCAGAGACAAATATGAATTTCCATGATCTAGGCTGAACTTACCCTAGGGCTACACTGGACGTTGCCTGGCCATGCCTTCCTACACACTTCAGCTCGATTACATCTCCCTACAGTACTGGATTTGATCCCATTGAGATTGTTGTCTCAGGAGGCATTTACCCTGTCCAATCAGCGAACAGAGGATGGAGTTGTGAATGCAGAGCTAGCATGCCATCAGTCAAGAAAGGCTATGACTCAAGGGCTGATCCAGTCTTTTTCAACTTAAACACCTCCAGCAAGCAATTGAATGTCACTACCGAATTCCCAGACCCTCCATATGAAACAAAGTGGAGAACGAGGGACTGGTTTTATTACGAGGCCATACTGGATGCGTTACGGAAGTATTAAGTCAAGTCACGTGAAAAATACATTGAACAGACTGGGATTTTTTTTTAGAATGTCATGTAGCCAGTTCCATTGATTTTACTGGAAGCTAATGGTTATGGCAGATACGTCTTTGACTTAACGCATCCAGTGTAGCCTCCCTGTTAGGTGTGCAGAACATTTTGGCTTGGCCTTAGACAGACATGATGACGTCCATACAGGGCTATATTGGACAAAAGCATAGACAAAAAAATAGCAAGAGAAAAGATATCTAGGCACTGGGGTCCCACACTGCGTTAGCCTCATGTTGCTCAAATGGCAGATTTTTCTTAATGGTTCTATGCACGTCTCTGAATCTTTTAGCGGCTCGCAGTACCAGCCCGTACCGGCCTACTTCCACCCGTTCTGCGCAGTACGGGACCACTCTAGCCTACTTTCATCCCTGATATATACTGAGAGAGGCTTAAACTACAGCATAGGGACCTTTGTTCATTTTGCATCATCTTTAGTTTGTTCATCTTTCTGCAGTTTTAAGATTTAAGATATGGAATGCTACCTCCATCTTTGTGTGTGACAGGTTGGTGATGCCTTTAACAATTATCACGCACGAAATGAGCTCAGGAGCATAGCATCTTCTCCAGTGTCGGCCCACATGTTTAAAGTGGATAACTTTGAGGCCCTGGACAAAATCAGCAATGCCCTGGAGAAGAGTATCATTGCCATAGAAGGTATAGGCAGAGTTGGATCTCTCACCACAACCTCTTTGTCTTACAACAAGTCAAAGAGGCAATTTTACTTACTGAGGCATTATGGATTTTTGCCATATAACTAAGCATCTTTAAGCCTCACATCCACAACCTGTAAACTCACACAATAATTCTGGCATGGTGTCAATTAGACTGCACCACAGCCAAGATGTATAGTATATGTAGGTGATGGTTTTGTTAGCTTCTTTTTAGCAATGTACTGATTACAATAAAGTGCACTATATTGGTAATAAAAAATACTAAACTAATAGCAGAAGCATATTAGTTGACGTAATAATAGCAATAGCAAAATTAACAGGTGATTATACTTGGGCGTTTGATAGGAGACAATAACCACGATGGCCAGTTACTGGCATGTCACATTACATTACATAGCAGAAAAGAATGGTTAAGAAATGAGTCAATCTCTCCTCTCATGATGCCCTCAGGAACCCAAACTACTGGGGACTCCACAACTATGGAATTTGCCCAGAATGGATTCAGTGCAGCCCTTGTGTCCAACCCAGATGTAAGTTGTTGGCATTAAGTTTACATTTATACATTTTATCCAAAGCAACTTAGAAAAGAGGATTAACAATCAAGCTACATAGAAGAAATCTTAGCAAGAATACCACAAGGGGACTTCCAGAGGGTGAGAGTGCAGAAGTGAAGTCAAGTGCAGAATGAGATGGTGCAGTGAAGTGTGGAGGGGGCCAGGGAGCATTGTTGTTACTTACATCACATAGCTGGTACTCTCATTGCAATCGTGGTGTGAAGAGAATTTCAAGTAATATGGTAAAAAATGAAAAAGATCTTCCCTGCCTTCAAAATACTTATCAGAAGTTTTGTAATGGTCACACATCACGGTCATGGTAAGAAACATGCATAAAATAGCCATAGATGTGTGTAGATTTAAATAGGCGATATAGTAGTCATTCTGGATCATGTTATAACTAATGTACAAAATTACAAATATATGTATGATATAAAACTGTTTCTTACTTTCTCTCTTTTATGTCACAGGAGAGGTTTCTAGTGGGAGTGGTTGGTGCAAACGGCTGGAGAGGCGGTTACCAGGACATCCCTCTGTCTGACAGAGACAAGCCCAGTTTTAAGAGGATTGAACAGGTCACTCCTGACAGCTATCTGGGTGAGGCGTGTCCTAACCTGACACAGGATCATTTAAGTACACTCTGACGTGTACAGTCCCTGTCTAAAGTCAAGTGAAATAAAGGAAAATAAAGTGAAGCAACTAGCAATATCCCAAATTACTAGCTGCACCATTAAAGGCACACAAGGCAACATTTTATGTTTTTATTTTAAAATTTACCAGCCTTGTTGTCACTTTGATGGTTAAATGGCTCATTACGGGGTGAATGAAGACTCTCTCGACAGCCTCTACTGCTGCTAAGGGCAGTTACAAGCACGTATGCAGTGTGAAAACAAGGGTCGGTAAAATTATCTTGTCAGTCAATATAACTTCCAAAATGATCACCGCTGCTTCCTATTCTTTGGTTTGCAAACCAATCCACATGGATCGGTGAGATTGTACAATGTTGTTGCTGTTTTTTGTTAAATCAGTGCCTGTAGGGAGCTCCATCACAGGTGTGCTTTGTACTGCTTTAATGTACCAATGTATCAATCCAAGGCCAATAATTTCTCAGTCAATGACACCACACCACCAGTGTAATGCAACACAGAAGGCAAACATACTGGAGTTGTTACTGTTGTCACCTTTCCTAAATCCTCTCCAGGCTACTCCATGGCCGTGGCGAGCAGAGACAGACAGAAATACATAGTTTTGGGAGCCCCCAGGTATGAACACAAAGGGCTGCTCATGGTCTTCTATCCAGGAAACATGCAACCAAAGACGTTCACACAGGTACTAAGGCTATTGGGATAACAGCTGACATTAACTTATCCAAATCACTTTGATAGGGATATTTCATTTATTTACCTTTAATAGGGAGGTTTCATTCACTTTTCTTACTGTTATTCAGTCAAACATTTGTACTTATACTACAATACTGACAATATTGGAGAGCTGGTGAAGCTAATACTACAAACAATTATGTATTATATATTAGTTTGGTCCGGTCGAACTATTTAGCAATTTCTGATGGATGATTTGATGCATTCTACCCGTGACTACGAGTGAGGATAACCCACGATATCCCATGGGTGACTCTTCAAAGCTAATAATCACTTCGCTTTTTCCATTGAGAGAACTTCCAAGCTGTTGATCAACTGTTGCGTTGCTTGGGAACGGGAGACACAAAACTAAGCTTAGAACTATTTTTTGGGGGGGCGGAGGATGAACAAACATAATTGAAAACTAAACGGTAGAAAATACAATTCAGTTTCTTAAAACTTTGCTAGTTGGCAATGGAAGTGTTGTATGAAAGCAATATAACACTCGTGGTCTTGAGGTTGTTCAAGGATATCCTCATGGGTGTGGTTACCTACCTCGCTCAGCCTTCGGCTTCATGCCTGCCGCCGAACCACACCCATGAGAATATCCACGAACAACCTCACGACCACGAGAGTTACATTGCTTAAAGTCCATACAAGTTGTAGTTGTGAAGTTGTGTAAGCATCACTAATTTGATCAAAATGACCATGTACATCATCATCATCATCATAATATTTTCATCTCTCTCTGTCAGTCTCAGATTGGTTCCTACTTTGGAGCAGAGTTGTGTGTGGTGGATTTGGATGGAGACTCCAAAACTGATCTGATTCTGGCATCAGCCCCCATGTACACAGAAGGAGACACGGAGGGAAAAGTATTTGTTTATAAAATCACTGAAGAGGTATGAGGAAATTATTCAGGTAGAACCCATAGATCTAGAGTGGATAATTGTGAAGACATTGTATGTATAGAGGATGGAGACTTCAAATGGAGTGTATTTCATGTTGTAGACTCACCCCATATATAACTAATCCACAGCTGAGCTGTTGGGCTCCGTATTCAAGCTGTGTTTTATTATTATGTCTCTGCTCACTGTCAGGAGGGAAAGTAATCTCATCATCGCCCCCTACTCCATAGTTCCATAGTCTGCACCACATTAATCTGATTCTCTATAGGGATTTTTTTTTTATCAATTTACATTAGTAAAGTAGTATATGGGAAAGCACTGGTTTGGTGTCTCCACTCCATCAAGGCATTGATTTGTGTGGGATTATACTGTGGCATTCTAACCTTTATGTAACTGCAGTCAGTCAGTGCTGTGCTCCAGCTCACTTGAACAGTTGGCATTTGTGTCCTGGAGTTTACCGCTTAAATGAAAACATTGCACACTGACTAGACTTACTATGTTTTCCTCCCAATCCCCTGGATCTGATCCAAATGTTTTAATGTTAATGTAAACCTATGCTGGTATGTTGCTGTTCTGGTCATGTATGGTTATTTTAGTCAATAATTAAAGGAATGTCTACAGGCAGATACACAAAGACAAACCACTTTCTTTTCATTGTGCCCCACCAGTGTGTGTCTGTTCCTTCCTTCATGTGTCTTTGAGAACCAAGCACTTAACCAACTATTTGTGTGATGGCTTCTGCTCATGTTAATAGAATTGAATTATTGACATGTAATTATGAAATCTGCATGGCATTAATCTCACTATCATGACGTCTAAGTTGAAGGTCATTCTGCTTATGATTTACATAGTTAGTGTTGGCAAACACATATGAATCGGTGGTTTTAAATTTAATTTTCATGTTGCTAGAAAAACACTGTAGTTTGTGGAAAGTATGGTGTAATTCATATTTCTGCCGAGGTAAAAATATTCTGTGTCCGCACAATGTTGCCTAAAATCTTATAGGAAGGCAGATATAAAGAATGATGTTATTTTTTTATGCAGTATTCTCACACTACGGTGTCTGCCACTGGTGTGTGCCTGCTGGGCATGGAGGGTCAGAGGGGGAGGTTTGGCTCGTCTCTGGCCAGCCTGGCTGACCTGAACGGGGACGGGATCAGGGACGTGGCCGTGGGAGCTCCACTGGAGGATAACGGACAGGGCAGCGTGTACATCTTCAACGGGTGGAGAGGAGGAATCAACCCCACATACTCACAGGTGAGGGAGGGAAAGGGAGAGGGAGGGAACTAACAGAAAAGATAAGAGTGACAGAATCTAGAATGAAAAAGAGAGACACAGTGAGAGAGAGGGAGGGGTCTTCATGTGTTTACATGGCAACATAGCCTGTGCTGAATTAGTTTTGTTCAAAGTTCTCACCATCAGCAGGAACTACACTGGGCCCATACATGCTTGTTAAATTAGGAGAACTATAGACAATAGGTAAATGCTGTACTATTAAAAGTACCCCCGTTAAACTTTCTTTCATCTATGGCATACACAAGGAAATGTTGTATGTACTGACGCTGGTTTATGGTATATTTGTATCTGTGTATGTTTGTGTTGTTTATGTACATGTGCATGGTGCAATATTCTCTATATATTATTTAAAGAATTATATCGTTGATTGTGCAATGGATCCTGCAACTTAATTGTAAGCAGGTGAGAAATTTAAGGATTTAAGAGGGCAGATGTGTAACACCTGTCTGAAGTCTGTGGAAGGGCTGGAAGGGCTTGAAACGTCACTCAAAATAAACCATTTTTAATAAGAACCCTCTGGTGTTTGGATCTTCACTTTTGTTTTTGAACTTTTAAATTTTCTGATCCTCCGCCTGAAATACATGGATGATTTAACAGTTTTTTTCAATTCTTTGGTGTCTCCAACAGAGGATTTCAGGTTCTTCTGTGGGGTCTAGTCTGCGGTTCTTTGGGCTGACTGTGGCCCAGTCTGCTTTGGATCAGAGTGGAGACGGGCTGCCTGACATTGCAGTCGGGTCCAAGGGAGTCGTTCTGCTGCTCAGGTTTTCATATGACCTCTTCAAACATCATGTTCCACTTGCTCTGTTGTATTTACACCCAGAATGTGTATTTATATGATTCTCACTATCACTACACGACTTACTGTCTTGCTTGGTGTCACCAAATTTTGTGTGTGTGTGTGTGTGTGTGTGTGTGTGTGTGTGTGTGTGTGTGTGTATGTGTGTGTGTGTGTGTTGGTGTCATGTTTGTCTATTACTTTGTAATGGTCAGGTCCAGACCTGTCGTGGCTATAGTGACTACCATGACCTTTGCCCCAACCCAAATCCCCACAACCATCTCAAAGTGTACAGATCCCCTAAAGATCATTGCATCAGTGTGTTTCGACATGAACAAGGCTAATGAGAACATATTTAAAGGTACAGATGAGGCCATACTGATTTTACAACACTTCAAATATGTGCTGAGACAGCCTTTGACTGAGTTTTAAAATAATGAGTAAGTCTTCTTTCAGACCTGCAAGTGAAACTCAACTACTCCATGAAGTTGGATTATATCCGTCAGCACTCTCGTGCTCACTTCACACCCAATAAGAGACAGAAAAACTTTGAGTCCCAAATATCACTGCAGCAAAACTGTTTCAAGCATCCTTTCTTTGTGCAGGTTAGTCTGATCATTAGAAGGGGTAAAAAAACAAAGTTCTACTTCCTTCGGGTCTGTTTGTGATGGTAACTGTGAAAGGTGAACTCCCAGATCATCCAAATGGGCCCTGTTCCTCAAATCTCATGCTCATGTAAATTGATTTATAAGATCTGGATGAATATTCGCATGTGGGGCAATACAGTCACATTGGTAAAAGGTTCAGTCCAGGTCCTAGTTGTTCAGACAGTCCTGTCTCTCCCCCAGTGTCTACCTGAAGATGTCCTGAACCCTGTAGATGTTCAAGTAGCCTTCTCCTTTGAGGGGGTTCCTATAAAGACGGAAAACTCATTGGTACCTCAGCTGGATACCAGCTCTAGTCAGACCACAGAGCACAAGGTACCTACAGACTCAAAGTAGCATGTACTTTCACAGAACATTAAAGGATAAGTCTGCCGTGAAATGGACTTGGAGTGTGTTGAAACATGATAACAACCATTGGCAAGGCTCAAAGTAGCTCCATACTTCATTGGTATAATTCCCTGACATTTAAAATGAGGCTCTGAGAACTTTGTAAGTGTACAAGATAGTTTATTATAAAGACTGTTAAATAGAGAGCATTTTGACTTCTCCAGCAGGGGGACCTGTTCGCAAGGATACAGATACACTGGCAAGATATGTCTCCATCTAGATTCTTACGTTTGGTTGAACTGGGCTACAAAATCAACATACTAAAGATTCTGATTAAGCCTACCTGCTGCCATGGCTTCCCTGATCTGGACTGTTGATGATAGTTGCCTACACTGATGAGAGATTTGACTTGGGACATGGAGACTGTTAGTAACTTTGCTGTGTGTCCGTGTGATGTGCCTCTAAACTGTCAAGCAGCTAATGAAACATAGCCCAGTAGCCTAGCCTAGCCTATGCCCAAACAGAGCTTGGATAACAGCTCTTTTGCTAGCTGACAGCTTAAAAGCCTACAAAAACGTTTGAAACCGATGAAGATGAAGGTAATATAACAACATTGTCACCCTACCAGAAAATCAAGGTACTGTCTGTTAGATAGATAGATAGATAGATTGATTGATTGATTGATCCCATGCTGGGATACTCACTTGCAGTTGCAGCATGACATGTAGGACAAACACAGTAACTGTACAACACAATAACAATACAAAGAGCATCATAAGAAAATATACAATATGTAGTGTAATATAATATACAATCTGAAATGCAATGTGTAGTAAAACATAACATAGTGAAACATACTTTTCAATAAACAATCTGTTCACATAAGTTCTCAGTGCCTCGTTTTAGGGCCCTTGGAATTCTACCAATGAAGTGTGGAGCTACTTTGAGCCTTGTTATTGGTGCATCAATGCTAAAATAGTGATTTCTTTGCATGGGCAACGTTGTGCCCTTTGTGGCAGCATTCTATGCTTGTTAGGAGCTTTGGGTAAAAGCACTTTGGAATGGTGGGGGCAAATGGAGGTGGGCTATTCGACAAAAGCTCCTACTCGTTAACATGTTTCAGTACACCCCAAGTCCATTTCACACAGACTTCCCCTTTAATATTTTTATTAAAGGGGACATAGAATGGATGAATGAATTATTATATCTTGCTGTTTGATTTGAATATAGAATATATTTGTCTATGATCAAAAATTAGCTCAAGTGCAATCTTGCAAGCTAAGTAAGATTACAAATAAGATTACAATCTTATATTTAGGCTGGGGATTGAAATGGTCTGTTCTGGCTAAATGCCTCCCTCTTTGGCTCAGCTCTAATAAAAGGTCAACAAATTAAATTTCTGTTATTTTCTATCATAATGTGTCTGCAGCTCTTAAAAACAATTGTAAATCTATCGTATTGTGGCCTTAAATTTGTGAATCATATCGTATCGTGGGTTGAGCATATCATTACATCCCTATTCATTAGCACATCATTAGAAAATACACATCATTATACTAGTATGGAGTCGTCATTAGGCCAAACATGGTCCAAGCATTTTGCAGTATGTTTTGGTGAAGTAAGATGTGTGCATCACCATGGTAGTTGTTCACCAGTAAGGACTTTCAAGGCATGAGTTATTTGTTGTCGTGATGACAATAATATCAAATGTACAGTAGAGGTTGTTTGAGTTCACTGTTTTCCATCCTACAGCTGCAATTTAAGATTGACTGTGGACAGGACAAAGTCTGCGAAGACAGCTTACGAGTTGACTTCAACTTCTCTGGGTAAGCCTTAGATGATTAGAAGAAGTGAAGAAACTGTGTGTATCTATCTATTTCTGGAGAAAACATTACATATAACTTAAGTGATGGCAGGATCATTCCTCTTTGCACAAAAGTCCTGCGTTTGTTTGTTGATGAAATAAAATCACCAGAGGCACTAAATAAACTCTACTCAGAGTCATCGCTGTGTTCTGTACCCTATGTGAAGGTTAATGCAGTTGCAGAAAATGAGTTTATTCATACAGTATATTTCTAATGGGCTTCTACATTTCCTACAGGACAATAGAGTACCTCTCTAGCTTGTACCTTGTTTGGCCAGCAGGTGGCTCTCTGCTGATAAGTCACTGCAAGTTCCTTTTTTTGTGCAGTAGACTCTATAGCAAACATGACAATACTAGAGAGCATCTGTTGCCTGGTTCTTTCAGGTCTTACCTCATTGAGGTGGGCATTGCCCAGGTGATGAATGTGACGGTGGTGGTGGAGAACAGAGGGGAAAACTCCTATGACACACACGTGTCTCTCTCCTACCCTTTTGGCCTCTCATACAGGACCTTAATGAAGAATCGGGTGAGGGGAAAAGTCATATTTATGTTAAGCTTTATATTTAAATTCTTGTGTGTGTGTAAATATGAGTTTACCACTGAGCTTGTGTACTGCAGGGCAGAGTAGAGTGCAGTTCCCTAGATAGCACTGATGAAGAAACCCAAGGAAGGACTGACTGCAGTATCAACAGGCCCATCCTTGGGGCTGGCGATGAGGTGTGTGTGTGTGTGTGTGTGTGGGGGGGGGGGGGTATTCTCTCTCTCTCTCTCTCTCCCTCTCTTCTCCCTCTCTCCCTCTCCTCAGTATGTAAATGTAACCTAGTCACATTCTTTGTATATATTTAGGTAATCTTCGTTGTTCAGTATGGAATTGATGGCAACAGTCATTTTGGGGATGAAGTCAAAATCGAGGCTTCTGCATCAAGGTAATTCCTGTGGACTCCAGTTCTACAAACACAATAAACAGCGCAGCATGACTTGCTTGTTCGTGCTGGTGTCCCACTCAGTCAGACTGTTATTTGTCTTCAGTAACAATGATGAACATGCTCCAGATAGCAGACTCTCCCAGACTCGGAGCATTGGCGTCAAATACAGCATTTATGTCGTTCTGAACAGGTCAGTGTTC
Source organism: Tenualosa ilisha (assembly GCA_015244755.2). NCBI lineage: Eukaryota > Metazoa > Chordata > Actinopteri > Clupeiformes > Clupeidae > Tenualosa > Tenualosa ilisha. The sequence goes on along the minus strand of PYXC01002240.1, from coordinate 324,124 downwards.
CCCACTGTTGAAGTGATACTGAAGCCCAGGGTTTTTTCACCATGACAAAGATGAGTGTGTTTGGCTGCTGGCTATGAGCACCAAAGACAGTCAAATTCAACATTCCTTCGATAAACGCAATCCAGCTCTTGAAGGGAAGTTCAACTCATCGTCATGATGAAAAAAGACTCTGGGTTCAAATCACTCCAGAATACGACTTTAAACACTTCCATAATTTATTTCATAGTTTGTATTATTTGTAGTTGTGTTTTTAAGCTGTTTTCTTTTTCACAAAAAACAGATCAAAGAATAGCACCAATTACGTTAATTTTACTGCTCATAACAACAACTTAGAGAAACCAGTGATGCAGATATTGGAGGTAAGATAAACTCTTCCATATGTGTACAGTCACTGCTGCTTGCGTCTGCACAACAGAAATATTTGTACTCTTAATTAGCTAAACTATAGTAATGGTAAAGTCTTAACTACTGTTGCACTGTTGCTCTTTGTTGCTTTGTTTACTCTGGTGTATTTAGTTTATCTCGTAGCAACCTGCTCATTTTCATGCTTAGTTGAAGTACAGCTACTGTATAGTATAGTTTCTGTTATTTCCTCTCTTTCTGCCTTAGGTGACAAATAGTCTAAGAGGACTCAATCTGACTGTTGTAATAAATATCCCAGTCAGACTCCAAGGCAAAGACATTTGGACCAATGTGGGCAGTTTGGATGTATGTACAGTTAATAACTCAATACATGCATAGTGAGAAGTAATTGCAAATAAAAAAGGTAACACTTTAGATTAGAGTACACATATTCACTATTAACTCTGCAGCTTATAAACATGCAAATTAATAACATACTAGCCATTTGTTAGTCATTACAAGTCACTTATTAATACCTTATTCAATGTGAGCTTATTATACCCATAGTAAACCATTTACTAGAATAAACTCCTTATTACTGCTTATTCATGGTAAGTAAGCTAGTTGTTGTATATGAATTATTATCCCAATATGCTTTGCTCAGTAAGGGGTTTATAAGGTGGTTGTACAACAGGAACAGCTGTTGTCAGAAACAGTTATTCTCAATTAGGCAATTGCAGTTTTGGGTTTTGTTCCAATGAATAGACCATCTTTTCTAAATATTATTGAAGGAGCATAACTGTTCCTGTTGTACTACTGCCTTATAAGCCCCATACTAACCAAAGCATATTCAGATCATAATTCATGTACAACAACTAAGTTACTGAATAAACAGTAATTAGGAGCTTATAGTGGAGAAATTCTTAGTTAATGGTCTATTATGGGTAGAGTGTCATGCAGAATAAGGTGTTAATAAGTGACTTGTAATGGCTAACAAATGGCTAGTATGGTACTGATTTGCATGTTAATAAGCTGCTAGTTAAGCAGTGATTTGTTTTGTCTATTTGGATCCAGCTATTAGGTTTACAGTATTCTGTGTTCAAAACACTACTACTAGATTGTGTATGAGGAATTCAGATGTAAAACCCTCTAAGTCCATTTGCGATGAATTTACAGAAATGCATTTATATCATTTTGATAAACCGTATTATCAGTCCAACTCCAATTGGATTGTTCTGTCTTGATTTGTTTTTACTTGATAATAACATTCAAATTGCAGTTTGAGAGATATTACATGAAAATGGTTATAAGAACTACTACATTTTTAAATTATCTCTGACTGTCTCTGAAATGAACTCAAAGGGTGGTATTTTCTGCGTTAGATCCAAGGGTGCACTAGAGGGCGTGAGAGGAACCCCACCATTACAGACCTGCAGCAGATCTTCAAGGACAACAAGGAGCCTCATGTGGTGATTAGCAGAATTTAAAATATTTCACTCAAATTTAAGAGATTACACGGATCTAGAATGAGATTAATGTAGAATCTTTCATGTTGGACTGGCAATTGTAGTGAAATTCTTTGCAGGAATTCCCCAATTAGTCAATTTTCATGGTACCCATTCAGTAATAAGTGGATCTCAAATTGTTCTCAAAACTTCAAATGTGATCATTTTATAATGTGAATCAATATCACAATTTATTTGACTACATTTTTCTAATTTTAAGGTGAGGGAAATGCTTTGTGTTGTGTCAGTTCCCAATGTGCCATTACGTGTATTCAGCATTATCTAGTTGGCTGCCGTTGACTGCCACCAGTGATGCATTCTGGGCTGAAAGCCCTCTCATATTCACATCTCATTGGTGGCACTCTCAACCCAGAATGCATCAGGTCAGAACTGTTTCAAGTCTAGAATGCATTGCTTCAGTGGCCAGAGTACACACTGTATAATGTGTTTTACATCACACAGGTGGTGTTAGTTACACTGCTGACTGTTTTTTCCTTGTCTCTCCATCAGAGCTGCTCTGTTGCTGTGTGCCTGGAGTTCAGGTGCACCTCACACATGATAAGAAACAACCACAGTCTTTATACAATTTCTGGAAACTTGAGCTCAGGATGGATTGAAAAGGTGCTGATGAAAGAATGATGAAAGAAACCCTTTACAGTTTAGCACATGTTCCCATGGGATCTTGCATAGCCAGTTATAGTTAACCAGTAAGCCCAGAGAGCCCGTTGTATACTGTGAATATAGCACAGCTGAGCGCTGTTTGGCACCACATGAAATGGTCTCTCAGCCCTACTTCATATACCTAGACTATCACCTCAGCGAGCCAGTGCGCCAGACATTGTTTCGATAAAACATACAAAGAGTTGCTCTGACCTCCAAAGAGGGCAAGGGTGCTCTGTATACACACGCAATGCCCTTACAGATTGCCTTCAGTCCACGCTCTGACTGCAGGGCAGGAGTGTCTAAGGCAGGCAGATTGATGACCTGCAATCTGAGCAAGGCAGTCAAGACTTTGGGCACATAGAAGGGGTTAGGACGTTGAACAACCCTGGTGTCCCCAAGAGCAAACTGCATTCTGTGTTGACCGACAGGGCAGTAACACGCTTAACTAACGCCAGTGCCAACAGCAGCGTCATCTTAAGAGATCAATATCTAAAAGAGGCTCAAATGGTGCGCTGGACAGCACTTACTCCTATAGCAAGAGTGGTGTAAACGCCTTGCTTCCATGATGAAACAGCCAGCCAGGGGGTGTGCACCTGGAGTCACACCATTCCAACCAGATGCATCATAAACTTTGAGTGTCGAGAAGGCGTGGCCCTGCACAAACACATGTTGAAGGAAAGACAGAATGACCTCAGTAGGGCATGTGAGTAGGTTGTGGTGGTGTTCTCATGTGGCCGTGCATCATGACAGGAACACACACCATTTCAGGAAATACTGAGACCTGGTGGACAGGGCTGTAGCACTCTCCATCGTCTACTACAGGGGAGGTTAGACTCTGACTCAGGAGTCGCTCCTGCTCAGGAACGGGCAGTCAGAGGTTGGTGCTGTGCAAGCATCGAAGAAACATCCATCCAGCCAGGAGCGGGTGTTGAGGCATGTTGAGCGACCGGGCTGGGTACTCAACCACTGCATGGCCGCTCGGCTGCTAGGGGTGTCCTGGGGACCTTGTGTTCGCAGGGTGGGGGAGAGGCGCTGGCGTCACCCTCCTGGACGGTGAGGCACTGTCCATTGGATGCGTCGAGAGGGCGAGGGAAAGGGTGTCCTCACCAGAGTTGAAGCAGAGGTCAGTTAGTGATGGCCCAGCGCAGGTTGCCGTAGGGCCTAGACGGGAGGACGGCTTGGCGTGTTCCTCTGGACTGAGGCTGGCTGAGACCAGCGCATGCTTGCTTAATGCCAGGTTTCAGCAGAATGGTGTCACCAAAGGCGATATCCCAATAGGTGGTGCTGAAGTGCTTAGACTGAAAGAGAAGCTAAGAGATGGTTTGAGACACAGCTCTGTTAAAATAAAATAAAACAATATGAACAAAGAAACCTGAGCATAAAACCAAGGCAAGTCATACCTACTGAAAAGAGTGACATACTTTGTATTGTCACCATTTCTGCCCATTTCTGCTCCTTATTGGCTTCTTGTTCTCCATGTGATTCTCAGACTGGTCGGCATTCTGCCATGTTCCACTTGGTCAGCTCAGCCACTCTGGAGTACGACAACAACAAGTACATCTTCTACTCCTCAGATGCCTCCCACCTCCCACCTGTTTTCAAGGTAACAAATACCAAACACGTTTCAGTGGTGTTACTGGATGATGTGTATATTATATGGTTATGTGTACAAACATGGCAGCTGTTTGCCATCATGATATTATGTTGCGTGTGTGTCCTACAGATTGAGACTCTTGTGGAGGTCTATGAAGAGCCCAACCTAACTAAGGAGATCATTGGTGGAGTCGTGGGTGGACTGATCCTATTGGCTCTCATGACTGCTGCCCTCATCAAGGTAACCATGGAAGATTTTACACATGTGCCTTTCACACTGCATAAACATTTTTCTTGCATCTAAGGACACACTTTTAATACTGGAAAATACACAAAAAATCAGTTGTACCCATAATAATAATAACAACAACAATAATAATAATACTTTGGTTGTAAACAGAAACAAAGAGCAGCATTTACTGCAGTATTTTATGTGCTTTGGTCTTTAATTGTAGTTGGGCTTCTTTAAGAGTCAGTACCAGCAGAAACTTCTGGAGGCAGAAGACACACAAGGAGGAGATGCAGCGCCACAAGCAGAGTGACATCACTGTGTGTGTGTGTGTGTGTGTGTGTGTGTGTGTGTTTGGTTGTGTGTGCTGCAGGTCATTGCAAAGTAAAAATCAGTTCTTAGAAAATAATCTGTTTTGACACTCTATATTGCAACCATGACCTTTCACTCGTAGATCATGATCATTAATTTAAATTCTGTACTAAAACTTTAGAATGACTACAACTCTAACCTTAACCTTAGGTCACTACTTAAAGCCTTGGTGAGTACATAGAGAATACATCCAAAAGCAGTACATTTACATTACATTTATGCATTTAGCAGACGCTTTTATCCAAAGAGACTTACATTTTTTTGTCAACTATCAACTGTTCAGGGCCAGTCTCCCCTAGAGCAACTTAGGGTTAAGTGCCATGCCGGAGAGCAGGTCACGCACGAGCCATATGAAACTAAATGGAGAGCAGCTCACGCACGAGCCATATGAAACTAAACGGAGAGCAGCTCACGCACGAGCCATATGAAACTAAACGGAGAGCAGCTCACGCACGAGCCATATGAAACTAAACGGAGAGCAGCTCACGCAGGAGCCATATGAAACTCTGTTTGTGTGGTGTGCATTCATAACATCGTGTTTACCTCGGCAGCACCATCTATAAACTGTTACCCATAACAACAAAGTTTTGCCTCTTGGCTTCTATACTCTTTGATGACATCATATTTACAATATACTACAAAGTACAATATACTACTCACCCACAATATTATGCAGCAAAACCTGTGAGAAATTAATGCTTTCAACCCAGTTGACAGAAACAGAAACACATTTTTGTCATTTTATAGTTAATTAGTTAAAATAGCCTTGGCCTTAGGCCCTGTGGTTGCCCCGGGCTGGACTAGGAGGACTAGGAGGACTAGTCATCCGCAGGATGACTTCTGTTACATAAGGCCACCTCCTACTATCCTCATATTCTGACTGTCATTGTGTATATTTCTAATTGTTTAATTTAATTTAACTCTAATTCAAATTTTTCTAATCATGTAATTTAATACAGTAATTTATATCCTGATTGTCTTTTATATTGTGTTCTTAAGCAGAGATTCTCAAACTTTATTGGGCTGGGGACCCCTCATGGAGCAGAATTTGTTTCAAGGACCCCTCATAATTGCAACAAAAATGTTAAATTTAAATTTCTTTCAGATGCTATTGAACTCTTCTTCTAAAAACATATTTTGCTAATACCACAACAGTTTTAAATAGGCTTGATGGACGTGTTTGTCTTGTCCATCTCTCAGTCACTCTATTTGTCTTTTTAGTCCCTCTCCTCCACCTGTACTCATTAGTCTCTCTCTCCTTTGTCTTTCAGTCCCTCTCCTCCACCTGTACTCATTAGTCTCTCTCTCCTTTGGCTTTTTATCCCTCTCCTCCACCTGTACTCATTAGTCTCTCTCTCCTTTGTCTTTTTTATCCCTCTCCTCCACCTGTACTCATTAGTCTCTCTCTCCTTTGTCTTTTTTGTCCCTCTCCTCCACCTGTACTCATTAGTCTCTCTCTCCTTTGTCTTTATCTGCACTTCTTTAAGAGTGAGTACCAGCAGAAACTACTGGAGGCTGAAACACAGGAAGGAGAAACTCCACCACAAGCAGAATAAGTGTGTGTGTGTGTGTGTGTGTGTGTGTGTGTGTGTGTGTATGTCACCACCACAAGCAGAATAAGTGTGTGTGTGTGTATGTGTGTGTTACCACCACAAGCAGAATATGTGTGCTGTATGTGTGTCTGCACCCATGACCTTTAACCTGTAGGTCATGACTCAGGATTCATCATGATAACATTTCACGTACAGTAATTATTTTACAGAATAAATGTAATTCTTACCCAACCTTACATCACTAATGACATTTCTTTTGATTACCAAGTGCTGTCAGCTGGAAAAAGGGAGATGGTAGGGTAGCGGTTAAGGAACCTGGCTAGCCTGAAAAATTGTGGGTTCGAATCCCAGCTGCCACCGTTGTGCCCCTGAGCAAAGCACTTAACCTCAAGTTGCCCTAGGGGAGACTGGCTCTGAACAATTGATAGTTGACAAAAATGTAAGTTGCTTTGGATAAAAGCTTCTGCTAAATGTAAAATGTAATGTAAAAACAATGAGAAAGTTTCATACAACATACACCAAATAGCAAAGCTAACACCAACTGAATGGGCACAGAAACTCACTTTCAGTTTCGTTTTGCCCATTCAGTTAACATTAGTTATCGGTTCAAAGAAATGCAAATATCCATTTATGGGCTATAGTCCATTAGTGGTCCCAAAATAATAATAAAAGAAAAGCATATTCTTCCAGTAATCACATAAACACCCTTATGGTCTGTAACAGTGACTGATATTACATGTCAAGTCCAATAACTATTGATAGATACATAGATAGATAGATACGTAGATAGATAGATAGATAGATAGATAGATAGATAGATAGATAGATAGATAGGTGATGTAGTTGACAGGTAAATCAGGGATTCACCTTCTACAAACAGCAGTTGGTTTAGTGATGGCTGTCAATCAATCCTGTGGGCTCCTCACACACTGTTTGAGAAACATCACTACATTTTTCAGTGCTATTTTTGGGCAGCTGTGTGTCCTCCATATCGACAGATTTGCCCTTATGCTGCCTCACGTTTAAGAAATCATTTGCCCTCATTTGTAGAGGTGATGTCAGTGCACTCTGATATAGGATATTTGAAGGACCATGTTCATGTCATTTCTTCTCTTCACCGATTTGAGAATCGTCTTCTCAATCTCAGTCTCATTTAGTGTCTGAGTAGAGACTTTCAGACGCAAACCAACAACATCATCTGTGAAAAACAAAGAAGTAGACATAGTTGTAACATTCTTTTAACATTCTTTTTTCCCATACCAACTAAAATACAATCTCATATGTGTGAACACACACACACACAAGCATACTTGCAGCTACTGGAGCAGGATATGCAGGTGGGAGGACTTCTTTATAGCGTGCATCTACAAAGTGTTAGATCCAAAAAATGAGAATCTGACCTCGAATGAAAAGACTGAGAAAACAAATAGCAATATACGAATTGAATGGGATTTACCTGCACAGTATGCCAACTCACACCACTGAGGGTCAACAAGTTTATAAGCAGTGTAGTTTCCAGGACAAGCTTTAACCTGTATGGGAGGGATGGGATTGGATAGTGGGTAGCAGCAGTTGTCACTGTAGCTTGCACACACCTGCCTGGTCACAATGCCATCTTCTGGACGGGGGTGAGAACCGTTCAACCAGAGGGGTACATAGGTACCACAGTGCTTCTCAGTAATAACAATAAACAATAATAACAATAAACACACTTCAGGCATCCGAACGCTCGCGTTCTGGAGGACGAACAAGTACCAGCCCTGCCACAGTAGTGAGGAGCCCAGCCACTGGTAACTGTCACAGTTGTAGTTTGAGTTGATGACGTGGTAGTGGTATGAAGTGGTATCTCTCCATGAGTCGTTCAGTACAGTGTAGTTGTAACAAGGGTCACTCTCTGACAGGACTTGAGGTGGGTGTAGAACTAATGCAAGATAAATATAAGCATGCACACACATACGCATGCACACACACACACACACACACACACACAATGCTGGTTGGTACATGTCAAACAGATACTCCTTAACAACGAAACATTGCATTCCTTAAAGATAAGGTAAGTTTCTAAAGCCATCAAATGAATAAATAAATACTTTGATAAAAGGACCTGACAAGTCACACCCATAGCTAGCAGCAGTAGCACTGGGACTGATGACAGGGGAATCAACTTCATCATGTTTTCTGTCTCGCTCGGCCACAAACTGAAATAATAAATAAGAGATATCAAAACAGGTATGCTAATTGAAATTTGTATGCCACTTTGAACAAATGAATACTAAATAAATAAATAACAGTTTTATAGTTATAGCACTGTACAGTATTTATACTCTTAAACTAATTGTGTATTGTAATTTTACTATTTTTAGTTACGTACACTAAAAGTTATGTATACATAAAACATAGGCAAACTAAAAGTATTCTTTCATATACCAAACAGTGGGCCAATTTCCTCTCAAGGATTATTTAAAAAGTACACTTACACTCTACTTGTTAGTGTCATAATTTATGTTGAGTTATGACAACAGTTGTTTGTTTTAAATGTCCACAGAGTTCACAGATATTATTTACTCTGACAACTTTGATGGGTAAAAAAAGATGTGAACCCTTACCAAAGTCCCTTGTGAGCTGGACCAGAGGATCTCATGGGTTTGTGTACCTAAAAGTGCCTTTCTTCTGGCCACACAAACTCAAAAATGCTCTGGGAAATAAGACAGATATGGTAACTTCCTTCTACAGAAGATGTTTGAACCAGTCAGACAAGTTAATGGGTCATTGTGGGTTTTCATTTAGAGACATTCATGTCATTCCTTGTGGTCCCACAAGAAATCATTTTAAAGACACAACTCCCACTACTGATGAGGAATCCAGCAGAGAAACACCACTTACTGAGAAATAGTTATGGAAATGCTGTGGATCAGCCTTTTTCATGGTTATGGGTTATACTGTCATACAACAGCAGAGGAAATTTGTAGAGAAAAGTTGAATTCTGTCAGTACTCTGGTCTGGACTTTGGTTTTGTCTCTCTGTCTGTTGGTCTTATTTGAATTCTGTTCATTTTTGTTTCTCCACTTGCTTACATGTCATAATTCCCTGACCACACCCATGCCCTTTTATGGTTCATTTCCTGTCCTTGTCGCTGTCTGCCAATTTACACATACACCTGTTCCCCATGGTAATTGACCTGCCTTTTAAATGTATTTACACACACACCTGTTCCCCATGGTAACTGACCTGCTTTTTAAATGTATTTACACATACACCTGTTCCCCATGGTAATTGGCCTGCTTTTTAAATGTATTTAAATCCTGATCATTCGGTATAGTTTGTCAGATTGTCTCAGTGAGAGCTGTATTGTGTCTGATCATGGGTTCTGTGAGTAGAGAGTGACATTTTGGAAACTTCCTGCTTTCTGCTTTATTATTCTCTTGCCCTTCTAGCTTCCATCTTTTACTGTTTCTAAGTTCCTGGTGGAGCCATATGCCAGTCCAGTTTTCACCAGCACTGTCTGTTACCCACATTCCTAACCGTATTTGGCTTGGTTGGTTGTCTCACCTATCAGGGTAGGTTTTACACAAGGCATTCATTTTGTATCACATTACTATTCTCTTTTGCTGACCTTCATTTCTCGGATATTACAAATTTTCCAACAGCATCATCAGTTATTGGGCACCAGAGCTTTGCAGGGAAGAGTCGTTCTGGGTTTATGAATTTCCCATTTGAGTCAATTAGTACAAATATTTTTTTGTTTGAGGGTGTTTTAGGGAGGTCTGTTGTGGTGGAGGCCTCTGCCTGTGTGGCAGGCGGTGGTGCTGCTGCTGCTCCTGAGGTAGAGGCCCCTGCCCGTGTGGCAGGCGGTTGTGGTGCTGCTGAGGTGGAGGCCTCTGCCTGTGTGGCAGGCGGTGGTGGTGGTGCTGCTCCTGAGGTGGAGGCCTCTGCCTGTGTGGCAGGCGGTGGTGGTGCTGCTGCTCCTGAGGTGGAGGCCTCTGCCTGTGTGGCAGGCGGTGGTGCTGCTGCTGCTCCTGAGGTGGAGGCCTCTGCCTGTGTGGCAGGCGGTGGTGGCTGCTGCTCCTGAGGTGGAGGCCTCTGCCTGTGTGGCAGGCGGTGGTGGTGCTGCTGCTGCTCCTGAGGTGGAGGCCTCTGCCTGTGTGGCAGGCGGTGGTGCTGCTGCTGCTCCTGAGGTGGAGGCCTCTGCCTGTGTGGCAGGCGGTGGTGGTGGTGCTGCTCCTGAGGTGGAGGCCTCTGCCTGTGTGGCAGGCGGTGGTGGTGGTGCTGCTCCTGAGGTGGAGGCCTCTGCCTGTGTGGCAGGCAGTGATGGTGGTGCTGCTCCTGAGGTGGAGGCCTCTGCCTGTGTGGCAGGCGGTGGTGGTGGTGGTGCTGCTGCTGTGGTGGTGTGGACTTCTGGAGCTGTTGCTGAAGGTGCCGGAGTGCTGGGAGTGTGTTGATGAACGTAGTGCTGGTTTCTGAGGTGCAGCAGACTCTGTACGGGATGCACTGAGGTGCTGCCTGCTGCTGTCAGATCACCAGTTTGCTCTCAAAACAGTTCATCTCTTATGAACAGTTTCTCTCTCAGGTGGTTCAACTGTCCACTGACATTCTCTCTGTCCTGTTCCATTACTCTAATCTCTTCCCACAGTTGTTTTATATATGACATAAATTCTGATCTGAGCTTCTATGTGCTGCATTTTACTGGTGGATGTCATGTGTGGCAGCATCTTTGAGCCCTATAAGCTCTTTCTCCTGTAAGAGCAGGCGCTCTCTGATTTCACTCACTGACTGCTCCAGCTGTGTGTCTCTAGTTTGTGGGCATGGCTTCTCCCCCTCTGGAGCCTTATTAGAGCTGGTTCTGTGAGTGACATCAGTAGTGCTGTGTGTCTCTTCAGTCTGTTTCTCAGCCTTACTAGTGGTCTGATAGTGTTAAAACTCTCCTGGACAGATTTCAGAGATGCCTTCCTTCCCTGACACATCACTCTCCCATTGTAGTAGACATTGATTGTAAGGAAAGAGTGAGTGTCTGCCTCCAATTGCATATTCCATGTCTTTTTGTGGACTTGTAGTGTTTGCAGATGGCTGTGTGCCAGGCATTACAGTCTTTTGTAAAGAGGAGCAGGTTTGAGATGGTAGGCCTGCCTCCTGTTTGTGCATCATCTGACATTAGAGCCTCTGGATTCTCCCTGAGAAGTTTGTGCTTGTAGGCTTTTCTGTCCTTTTCTCTCTCTACTCCTGCTGCAGCCTCATACAATGTATCAATCTCTAACTGACACACACTCTCCACTCATCACACTCCTTTTCTCGTTAGCTCACTTAGCTTGTGTTGCTAACAGTTGATCTCCTTTGTAGTAATTATTATTTTTAATAAATATTTGGTTCATTTTAGAGATGAAAAAACTTGTTATATATTATTAAACAATTTATATACTCAGGATCTCAAGTTAAGCATGACTTCATGGAATTTCTCTCTCTCTCTTTCGCAAAGTTCTTAATTGCCAAAGTGACTGAATAATACATTAATACAATTAATACAATGACATTAACCATTTATATAATTGTGTGTGGGTGGGTGTGGTGGGGAAGGGTGAGGGCTCTAAGTGTGTGTGTGTGTGTGTGTGTGAGAGAGAGAGAGAGAGAGAGAGAGTTTTTGTGTGTCTGTGTGTGTGCACACCAGTGTGCATGTATGTATTGTATGTATAGGTCATTCACTGTCCCTTAGGTTGTGGCATCTCTCTCTCTCTCGTTCTCTCTCTCTCTCGTTCTTTGGCACTCTCGTCTCTCCACCCCTAATATAACATTCCTATGCAGAATCACATCACATCACAGAACGCCCTCATGTTGCCACTGGACCGGTGAGCTGATTTGATGACAAATATGGCTGTTTATTTCACAGCACTGGTAATTCTTTCAGGTAAGTTTTATAAAATTACATAATTTATTTTATGAATTTACTGTAGCTACCAGTTCTATACACATTGGATAGCTGTAGTATTGTAATTACATTACATGTGACACTATGAAAACAGATTGAAACAGATTAAATCAGTGTACGAGGTGGTGTGCTGTGTGTGCTGGAACACACACAGACCCAGTAGTACAGGGATGCCAGTAAACTGTAAGCAACTATATGAATTCCCAGACTGTTACTTTAGTTTGTTTCTTGAGCCTGTTATTTTTGGCCAGTCACAATTATTTGCAACCATTTTTTGACATCAAGTGAAAATATTCAAGTTTGCGGAAGAGACATGTTGCATTTGTGGAAGACAAGTTGCATTTCTGTAGAGTTACAAAAAAGAATGAGGTAGATACTGTTTTATTCATCTTTCATTGGACAGACAGAGCTGTTGTGGTATTAAATTTTCCTTGGGCTATATAAAATATTGTCTTCTCGCACTACCAACAGATCATAAATACCTGGTCTACATATAATCTGAATTTTAACCTTGTATATTGAGATTATAGTCTGGGTGAGTTAATACACTTACCTAGAGAGGGAAGTGAAAATGAAGAACCTGAAACAGCAGAACAATGAAGGGAATCAGTGGACTATGGATATGACTACAAAAAAGGACATTTTCGTCAGCACATCTGACAATCTGGAGAACTTCAGCTGTTCAAACAAAAGCATAGGACGCAATTTGCATGAGCAAAGCTTCAACCCCTTCATTATTTGTAATATTCTGTGATGTTATGCTGACAAATAGGATCCCAAAATAAATGTGTGTATAGATAAAAAAGAGGTGGAAGTGGAAACACTGTTATTTATCATTTGGACAAAAGTAATTACCAGTAGCTACTCCAAAGATCCTGTTTTACATTTGAAAAATATCATCTCAGTCAAGAGAGGTGGAGAGGAGAGGAGTATTCATGTTTCTTTTTTTTAAGAAAGAAAAAAATAATACTTCGTCAGTGTATTAGGACAACAGTCTTTATTGATTTCCCTGTTTATTTATTTCAAATGGAACTTCACCTGATATGTGTCCTCATCAGGGCCTATGGTGGTGATGGCTTATAACATTGAGTCTACTGTTTGGAAAACACTAGGCCTACAGCAACCAGCTGAAGGCTTTGGCTACAGAGTGACCCAGCACAGTGAAAATAGGTATGTGTATGTGTGTGTGTGTGTGTGTGTGTGTGGTATAGATGTGGGAAATTAATACACATATTGATGTGAAGCAGTTATCTTGATAATGTACCTGAACATGTAACATTGAGCACATTATACTTATCTATTTTTTGGTTATGGAAATAGCTTTAAATTAGTTATGAGTCAATGGTCATTCTACATGTAGTATACTTATAGTAATAACAGGTACAAATACGGTTATCCATTTAATTAGTTATGAGTCAATGGTCATTATACATGTAGTATACTGATAGTAATAACAGGTACAAATACGGTTATCCATTTAATCCAACCCTGTGTCCCACTAGTCTGCTGGTGAGTGCCCCTCTAGAGCAGCACAGTCTGAATCAGACAGGCCAAGTTTACCAGTGCCTGGTCTCATCCAGCTCCTGTTCACTACTACATGTCAATGGTATGTGCATATGGGAAAAAAAATGTTTGCATTAACTCATGGATGGACTGCTACAGTGGTATCTGTATCTGTTGGCGCAGTTTCACGTAGAGTACTTATTTGTACAAAACGTCAATCAAAATGCTACCCATGGTTATGTTAACTATGGTTAACTATGGGTGTGTGTTTTCTGTGGACTTAAGTAAATAGCTGCATTTAAAACGTACAGTAAAGATGTGTTTGTTCCATTTTCCCAAATATTTAGTAGAGTTTACTGCAGTAATGTAGCTTTAGTTAACTTCTCCCAAGGGCCATTTTCGTGTAGTTGAACTATTTCCTGTGTGAAGTTATTGTAGCCTTAAAAAGTGTTTCAAGATGTTTCCACTAACACTACCAGTATAACAGTAGCCAACTATGGAGTATGTACAACAGAACACCTCCCTCGTGACGCTGCACGAGATGTGCTATAAAACCCATTTAAACAGCCTCTACATAGAATCACCAGTCTGCTCTGCTTTTCTACTGACTGTTGTGTTGTTGTTGTTGTCCTGTGGATCACTGTTGTTAACTGTTCTTATCCTCTGACAGTTCCCTCATATGGAGTGAATATGTCCCTGGGCCTATGGATGAGCCAGACTGAGACCTCCACAAAGACTGTGGTAAATGACGAAAAATAGATGATTTTCCTGATATACCTGCATCCTATATTTTTATAGTTTAGTAGCTTGGTAGCTTAGTTAACTATCAATACATGTAAATGTGAGTGTTTTCACACTATTCTTAAACAATTATAATTTTTTTAATCACAAGAGTGACAGTTTTAATCACAAGAGAGATTAACTGCCATATTCAATGATTCAATTATCAAACACAGTTCTCTTAATGTTCATACTTCAGGTTTGTGGTCCAACTATCCCAATAGAGTGTAAAAAAATCGATTTCTATGGAGGGATGTGTTTCAGTGTCGATCAGTTATTTCAGCTGGATGGACCTGTGCCAACATCTCTTGAAAGTACACACACACACATACACACAGAGGGATACACCAGGGATTAAAGCAGAAATTGACCAATAGTATGAAGAGCGGGATCTACTGACTGGCTGTAGTTATTGGAAACTTTTACAATTTATTGCTCAGATTCAACAGTCATGAGACGAACTGCAACTTACGAACTTACATGAAAAAGTAGGTTAAAAATTCATAAACATCATATGTGTAATTCAAGGTTTACATCAACTGGGACCAGAAAAAGAATCATTTTCTGTCCATTCGTCCCCATTCAAAATTTCTCAGGTGATAGGTCTCACAGGGCACACCGGAAGGGGCGGCACTTAGGCTCCCTGTACGGTTAGTCTACTAGTTTGTGTTTTCACTTCTGCAAATGGTAGGCATAAGAACTGTCGAGATAAGTTTCAACATAAAAGTGACAGTTCATTCAGTTTTTTTTTCTCATTCAGTTCAGTTCATAATTTCTGAAGAGAGGCAGTTGTTAGAATTCTATCGTGATGGACAACCTTAATCCATGACACACACGCACACACATTTGAGTTTACACAAATTACTATATGTGTGAACGTATATGGTCATTATATGGACATTATCCTGGTAGAAATGTTATATGCAAAGCAGTCCCTTCCTGCACCTGGTTTGTTTTCCTGTTCATGATGCCTGGTTCTCTATAATCCAACAGAGTGTAATCCAACTGACATTGCTTTTTTGCTTGATGGGTCTGGGAGTGTGTCATCTGACGACTTCATCGCCATGAAAACTTTTGTGAAAAGTCTCATCCAAAAACTCCTGAATCTAAACACCCTGGTGAGTCTGTCACTTCAACATCTATGTTGTGTTCCTGCAGTGCCACAGCTCTGCATGTATACATATATATATATATATATGTTCACAGTGGGAAGGTCTCTGAAGAAGGGATTGCTGCTGTCTTTGCTTGAAGTCAGTGGTTGTCAAACTGGGGTACGAGGTCCCCTGGAGCATAAAAAAAATGGTTGGTTACGGTTTCAGACCGACCCTGTGAATTTATGTGCGACCCAAATTTATTTTATGGTCTTGGTAGGGTTGGGTACTGAAATGCAGTACTACAAGGCTACGGAGCCGGCGCCAACATAAATGGTAGTAAACAAACTGAATGACAACGTGGATTTCGGCGCCCCCTTGTGGTGCCAGTTAAATTCTCAGCTGTTTTTAATGCGCTCCGGTGTTCCGACATTATACATCAGAAGCATCACTGCAGGTTGAGTCTCTGCAAGTTGCACCATCTCCACTCTGATTACAAAAGAGTCTACACTTTCCATAGCTAAAACTAAATTAAAAGCAGAAGGATGCAACATATGTATCAACGTGTCCCCACGTCATGTAACCTAAGAAAAGCTTTTTTCTCACAGACTGGTAGAGTTGTAATCTGAAATCTTTCTTTAATTTTGATGATTTCATTTTAAATCGCAAATAAACACATAGCCTGCACTGGCACAGTGATATTCCCAAGATGGCAGAGACACAGACGGTCAAGTAATATCTCACATGCCCTGAAAGAAGGTAGACACAGTAGCCTAAACAGAAATGCCTGTAAACATTCAAACATGGGTATAACAGATTTAAAAACTCGTGTGATTAGGAGGAACATGTCAAATTTAATGATGAAGCATGATAGGGGCATACTGCCAACAAGGAGAGAGGAAAGTGTGTACCGTTGTGTTTGTCCGTCTCTTACAGTAGCGATCCACTGGTTCCGTCAGATTTTCTAGCAATAGCAATTTTGGATGTGAGGCGTGTCATTTCAAATTTCTATTAGCTGCTCCTAGTTGCTCCTGACTGGTTGATTTCTGCTCCACATGACGCTCTGTTTTCATTGGCTAATGGTGTTGCGTTTGACAGAATAATTTGCAAAAGTTTAGCAGAGCCCAACCTCTGACGCGATGGAGCTACACGCCACCTTACTGAGATGCTTTGCGTGACGATTTGTTGTGCTCCATTGAAAATAAACTGAAATCACAAAGCATGTTATATTGGCCAGTGGATCTCCACCGAGCTAGCCTTCTGCGCCTCTATGGCAAATGATTTTAACATAAGATAGACTATGGCAAGCTATTCTGCACAAATGCTTTTCAGATATCACTGTTACTGAAAACACTGCAGCTGTAGATGTTGCTAATAAAATTAATACATATGAATGAATACATCCGGCCTTTACAATGTATTCCTACACTGACTTAACACATTTTTATGAAGTTTTATGAACTGCTGCAGTAATACAGAATACATCATTTGCGTGTGTCATCAGAGAGCTGCAACTGTGACCTAGTGACAAAATAGCAGGTGTGCCTATTTTACCAGATAAGGTAAAAGCGTCAGTTTTTATGAATCGTTGGATTTTACCGTTCAATGGGTTGGCAGAGTCTTAAAGTAGCAGAAACTGACAAGTAAGTTATTCTAATCATTTGTATGTCCTGCAGTGTGCTGAGTGAAGGTTCTTGTTTTATCTCGGGGGAAATGAGAATGAGGTGATGCATGTGTTTCCCATAGAATAGGGAATAAGAACAAAGAATGGTAGCTATACAGAGAGAAGTTCATTCATTCTATGGTCATGTATGGTAGCCTGGCTGACAGGAGATCACTTTTCACATCTCATCTGAGATTAAGATTGGGTGTAATGAAGCTTCCATTCATTTCCCATAGCATAACCTGTGTGTAATGAAAATTACATTGGCTCATTAAACTCCCACCAAATATTTAGAAAGTGCAACAAACACACTCGTTACATACTTATTGTGTCCTATCTTTATCAAAGCAATAAGCAAGACACTATGCAAGGCTACTTGAACAGTATAAAAGAATGAACATTTCACACATTGAAATATATCAGTGAAATATGTCTTCATATGTTTGTTTATTTACAGTTTGCCATTGCCCAGTACTCGACCAGCTTTTACATCCATGGCAACTTTAGTCAGTTTGACAGAAGACAATGGGAATCTGATGTGGACAGTATCAATCAGATAAGAGGAGGCACAAACACTGCAGCTGCCATTGAGAATGTTGTGTAAGTCTCAAATGAAGAACTCCTTTGGGATTAGTATCAAACTTTCTTTTCATTTAGGGCGTTCCAAGGCCATCCATCTCCAGCACACCTACATAGGTGCATCACCCACAACCCAGATCAACATAAAGATTGTGAAGGAGACTTGGAAGAATGATTATCAATAAGATGAGGAATGAGATGTCCTCATGTTGGGCTCCATTGGGGACTATAGCACATAAGCAACTTGAAAAGCATTGTTATGGCTTCTCTTCCACACCATAGGTCCAAGCTGTATGTTCTTTCCCCAGTGCCCTGCCAGTGACACCATGCATGAAACGGACACACCAGACATCCAATTGAATTTAATTACATCCAAATAGGGGTTCATGACATCCTAATAAGAGCTGATCTGCTTACATATATGGGCCTCCCTGAAATCTAGCAAGCACACTTAATTGAATATTTCTGGCTACTTTCTTTCTTAAAACAAGTCTAGCCACACGGACCTGTTGTTCGAGGTCACCAAGTGCTGCGGTAGGAAAAACAATGAGATTACTATTTCAGTTTCATTATTCTTACGCTTAGCATTGGCTGACAATTTTGACAATGGTGTATGTTGTACCAAATTGTCTTGTTGTTCTTCCAACCAACAGCAGACTAACACCTGACTTTTCTTTCATAAATGAGTATGCAGTATATACTGAATACTGCATTCTTTTTTTACAGGAACAAAATATTTGTTTCTTCTGCTGGAGCGAGGTCTAGTGCCAACAGGATTCTCATTGTAATCACAGACGGACAGTCATGGGATTCATCGCGCTACCCCACTGTCACAGCTTTGGCTGATGGAAAACACATAATTAGATATGCTATTGGGGTATGAAGTGCAATGTGCTGCGTAAAGGACAATGAATGACAGCGTGTGTCTGTCAGATATTAATGTACGGCAGAAGTTGGAATGAATGCCACTTCAGAGTGCATTAGCTTGATATATACGCATACCACTGTTGCCACATCTGTACTGTGTAGTTTTTCCATCTATTTTTCTAAATGGATGGTTGCTAGGGTCTTTAGTTTGATCTGCTGTTGTCAAGCATCATACTCAAGGATTTTATCCTGTCTCAGCTTTTGTAGAATCACCGTTTCCCGTATTCTTAAATGCACTGACTAAACTGACTAAAAACCATCTCTGTTACAGTGTTGCTGTGCTGTGAACATTGGTCAGGCTGCTAAATTGTAACCCTGTGTTAACATGACGGTTCATTTCAACTTCACAGCAACCAATTGATATGCAAGTGTAACACAGCCAGAAAAGTGGATCTATCTCATGGGTGTGCAGTTATCTGACAATAATGCACATTCTAAAGCGCGCATCACAATAGGAAATTTGACCAAGCAGTGATATAAATTCATATAAATCTATTAAGCAGCTACTTTACCAGAGAGAGCTTAATAGGAGGAGACACATCACTTAGAAAGTCCTCCCATAGAAATGCATTGCGGCCGTTTGTAACATAAAGATGGTGTAGTTGAGAAGTTGGAAGTCCTGTCCTGCCGTGAAAGTAGCCAATCAATCTCAGATTTTGATATAGGATTTGTCTGGGTGCTTTGTATCAAGTGTAGATGCTGTAGACATGCTTATTTTGTCCTTTTATGCAACAGGTTGGCAATGCCTTCACCTCTCCATGGGCACTAGATGAACTCTACAGCATAGCATCTTCACCAAAACATGACCACGTGTTTAAAGTGGACAACTTTGGCGCACTGGACATAATCGGCACCACACTAGAAAGGAGCATCATTGCCATAGAAGGTATGGATGACTTTGATTCACTAGCACTAGTGAATTGCACTTTAAATTTCATGAAGCTAACGCTGCAGGACTTTAGTGAAACAGACTCTGTTTCTATGCAAGGTGCTAGTGGGCTGCTGCAGGTGTTTATTATGTTTTGTATTGCATCAGTTTAAATAAATGTTCATAAGCAACTTAAGCAGAATATTCATCCTTGTAGAGAGTCGTTAGACGTGCTCTAGCTGTAGCTTATCAGCATGCAGTGGCAGTTTGACAGACAACAGCTGATTCCACCCCTTGGACTAAGCCTGGTCTATCAGTCATGGCCAGACTATACAACTTGATGTTATAGCCAGACTCGTAGAATCAGGGCTGTAAAATACATTATTTGCTATTTTTATTTAATTAGTGTAATAGGAAACCTTCCATGTAATTAATCCCACAAGTTCCACAAATTACAAGTTGGGTCCAAGCTGGTACCAAAGAGCTACCTGGTTAACAGTGGGCAGACTTGCCTTTGAAATACTCAAAGTCTAGAAAAGTATATGTTCCTTGTGAACTTGATGTATTTTGGTGATATATTTTGCTGAGATAACTGTTGTCTTTTACTTACCATACTGTTACAAGGGCAGCCTGGTAATAAAATCTGACTTTTATTCTACACTTTCGTTTCATACAGTGGGTCTGGACATTCGGTTGTGAGATTCAATTGCTTGTTTGAGGTGTTTAAAAAGATTAGATCAGCCCCTGACTGATAGCTTACCTTGACTGATAGCATTCTAACTCTGCATTCATGCCATCAATACCTCCCTCTGTTCGCTGATTGGACAGGTGAAAATGCCTCCTGAGATAACAAGCTCAATGGGATCAAATCCAGACTACCACTACAGGGAGATGATAATCAAGCAGAAATGCTAGGAAGGCAAGGCCAGGCTAATTCAGGACAGAGGATGTCATTTTTGTGCAGCTGAGCAAGGTTCCTAATCCTAATCTGCTTTAAGTGGACTGTCACTGTGACAGCCATATTTACACCACATGCATGGCGTAAACGTTCCACTGCATCTTGATCCAATCATAGTTGCATCTTTGGTGTCTATATTATCACCAGAAAAATCTCCAGCATGAAGCATTCAGGCACAAACCCCACTGTTGAGTCAGATGCAAACCTACCACAGTAGAGTCATATGGGAGCCTGTTGAGTTGAGTTGAGAGTTAATTGGCTAATTGGTGACTGTACCACTCTCTGTGTTCAGGAACCCAATCTGATGGTGATGCCACAACGATGGAATTTGCGCAGAATGGATTCAGCGCAGCTCTCCTGTTAAACCCAAGTGTATGAATTCATAACTATTTTATCATTATTGCAAAGGTGAACTTGAAAGAAAACACACACACACACACAAAGACGTACAATGGCAGGTTTGAAAATCAAACTCAAACTGACCTGTTGCAACTTTAATGATACCACTGCTAGCAAATGGCAACATTGTATGTTGTATGCTGAAATTGTCATTTGTGAGATCTGCGGTCTGTTTCCCGATAACATTCACTCTTAGCACACTAAGAAGACTCTAAAGATATACCTTACCAAAGTTGGTTACTTCTCTACGTATGGTTCCAGAACTATCTCTTTAAAGTCTTCTTTATTACGTTATTCCACATTTCCGGCATCAATTGTTGTCATTTGTGCCTTTTTGAGCATGCGTGAGATTTCTTTTATGGGCATTAAAATGCAGGTATCAACAAACAAGTCAAAGTGTAATTAGTGCATCAATATAACGTGTAAAGGTGACATGTTTGCAGTTTAGAGGGATTAAAAAGCAAAGCAAATTAATTTATTTTGGCATTTTTAACTTTTTATGAAATAAAACATGAAATGGAATACAACCATATCAGATCATCCATGTCAGTAAGTGTACAAGTGCACTCTGACACCAACAGGGCATTTTTTTTAAAGCTGTAAAACATGTGGTTAAGATAACAACTGTGTTAAGGTAAAGGTTGGCAATGGTACAGAATACTCTCACGAAATTATGACTTACCGGAGATATCCATGTCTGGAATCATGTCATAACCTTAAGGTTGAGATTAAGGAGTAAATCAAGAACGATTTAGCGTTTGGGAAACTGGGTCCCTGATTGGGATTTTCAGTGTAAAGTAAAATGGAGCATCTCTGTTGCAGGAGAGGTTGCTAGTGGGTGTGGTGGGGGCAAATGACTGGAGAGGAGGATACCAGGATATTCTTTTGTCTGACAGGGACTGGCCCAAATTTGAGAGGATTGATCAGGTCACTCCTTACAGCTATTTGGGTGAGCAACCCAGTTTTCACAACAGTACATATTATATTAATACATGATAGGGCAGTTTCACAGACAAGTAACTTTTTTGTTATGTCCATAACGCCAATAAAACGTCATGGTACGTATGACGTGAATCAATGATGCATAAAATTTGAGTATTTCCTATTTTTGTGTGTAGAACTTGAAGAAATTGTATGAAACATCATTTGCATCATACAAATACCATTAGAATGTATTATGTCAGTTATGTATGGACTAGCTTATAGGTTTATTAAATCACATTACAACAAAGCTTCTTGTTCCATCCATCCATGGAATTATGTTATTCGGTTCCATCAATGTCATGTTTCATCACTAAACACTCTACATTGACAATCAGGCTACAGCATGGCCGTGGCCAGCCGGCTTGGAGAGACCTACATAGTTCTGGGAGCGCCAAGGTATGAACACAAGGGGCTGGTCATGGTCAAGGTCTTTTCTGGAACAGCGTCACCAAAGATGCTCACACAGGTAAGCTCACATAGGTCACATTCTGGGTCTGACAGGGTCTGGTTGCCCTCCGCTTTCTTTCAAGTGGCCCGCCATAAATACATAAATAAATAAATAAATAATAATGTGGCCCATTGTTACATTAATCTAAAATTATATGTGAATTGCACATCATAGTTCCAGTACCGTCAGAATAACAAGTTTGTCAGCAGTGTAATTTGTGCCCTGTGGGTTTTCTAATCTATTGCAGTTGGTGGTTGCAGATTGGCAGGAACCCCCAAATGTCTTTTGTTGTACTCGCAGTCTGTTGGAGCAGTCTTTCTCCTACATAAGGCTTTTAATCATGAGAAGCTAATAACCAAACTGGCAAAATATGATCTATCTGTTGGCAAACAGAAATGGTGATTGTCACCAGTGCGTGTGGATCAACAGCTCACTCTCTTCTTCCAAAGCATGCACAATGGGGGTACCACAGGGGTCTGTTTTAGGGCTGCTACTGTTTAGTATTTACATTAATTACCTCCCGTCCATATGTGAGGAGGTCAACATAATAATATATGCAGACGATACTGCACTGTTTACACACGGGAAAAGTGCATCTGAGGTTGCAATTACATTGACAAATGACATGAAAAGTGGTAGTTGAATGGCTACATAGTTCCTGTCTCATCTTAAACACGGATTGTAACTGTGACCATGTTCTTTACAAACAAGGTCAATCTATATGGTGAGTTTGTGTGTGTGTGTGTGTGTTAGTGGCTCTGGTATACAGTGGGTTAATACAGATTTTGCACTGTTCAGCATGCTCTTGATGTGGTGTGTGTGGGTGTGTGTATTGGGGGGCAGCGTTCAAATTTATTATCAAGTGATGTGGGGTGGGGTTAGTTAATTTGCAGATTTTGTACATTTCAGTGCATTTGTGATATCATTTCGTTATCTTATGATATAGTGTGTGTATGTGTGAGATTGTGTGTGTGTGTGTGATTGAAGTTGGTCTGTGTGTCACAGGTTGCTGTCATTTTCCTTCCTTTCTGTTGGAATCATTCCTTTACAAGTTCAGTCCTGTAAAGCTCTGTAATGAACTAGCGTGCTTGGGATGTTCAATTGACCTTTGATGAGCTCCTGCACATTTGCTTGTATACTTTAATTTTCATTCCACCTAAATGATCTATTACCTGCAAAGGGACTACAGGTGGTCATTAGCATGACTTTGCTAAAACCTGGTGCAATGCATCTTTCTTTATTTTACACATGGCTAATGTTTGTATTGCACACTGTCCATGTTAAAAATGAATAAACTAAACTAAAACTCTTTCACTTGAAATTGGTTAAAAACTGGGGCTCTTAATTTTGCATTGGCCCTTGGCAGCTTAACTTTTTCAGTACGTGGCCCACACACAGAAACGTTTGGCCAGCCCTGGTGTAGCGATTTTTCTCCCTTTCATGGTCACAAAAGAGATCACAAACTTCCTTTCAGTGTAAAGCATACATGAGCGTGTGCGTGAACACACACACACACACTCACACTTTCTCTCTTTGTCTCTCCCTCAGTCTCAGATTGGTTCCTACTTTGGAGCAGAGGTGTGTGTGGTGGATTTGAATGGAGACTCCAACACTGATCTGATTCTGGCATCGGCCCCCATGCACACAGAAGGAGACACAGAGGGGAAAGTTTTTGTCTACATCTTATCAACCTCAGTGGTATAACATTTGTTTGAACACTCTTATTTTAGCCAAATAACCACTTTAGTATGACCCACTTTTATTTTCATACTGAGAAATAATAAAGGACACACACTCAGGAACATGAGGGGACAGTAGATTATATAGGGCACACACTCAGGAACATGAGGGGACAATAGATTATATGGGACACACACTCAGGAACATGAGGGGACAATAGATTATATGGGACACACACTCAGGAACATGAAGGGACAATAGATTATATGGGACACACACTCAGGAACATGAGACAGTAGAAATAGGAACATGAAGGGACAATAGATTATATGGGACACACACTCAGAAACATGAAGCGACAATAGATTATATGGCACACACACTCAGGGACATGAGGAGACAATAGAGTATATGGGACACACACTCAAGAACAGTAGGGGACAGTAGGGGAAAAGACGGTGGAGAACATCTGTACATTATAAAATCTGGACTCAATCTTGTCTTTCCCTTTACAGTACTACACCCATTACAGCAGCTACCCTTTCCTCCGTTACACCCACTCCTACAGTGTGCAGGACACTGGCGTGTCCCTGCTAGCCATGGAGGGTCAGAGGGGGAGGTTCGGCTCATCTCTGGCCAGCCTAGCTGATCTGAACGGGGATGGGATCAGGGACGTGGCAGTGGGAGCTCCTCTGGAGGATAACGGACAGGGCAGCGTGTACATTTTCCACGGGTGGAGAGGAGGAATCAACCCCACGTACTCACAGGTGATACAGTATTCATTTAACACCTACAGTAAGTCAGACAGACAGGCACTGTACATAAATGATTGGGGATGGTCAGATGGTAGTAAAAAAGCCTCATGTCCTGTAAGCCATGGTAAGTAGAATAAAGCAAGTGGGTTAAATGTTTCCTTGGCATCCAAGTGTGCAGTTGTCTCAAGCGATACATTAAACAAGATATCTGACAAGATATCTTTTGAAATGCCTGTTTTGTCCATTATAGAGGATTTCAGGTTCTTCTGTGCAGTCCAGTCTGCGGTTCTTTGGGCTCACTGTGGCCCAGTCTGCTTTGGATCAGAGTGGAGACGGGATGCCTGACATTGCAGTCGGGTCCAAGGGAGTCGTTCTGCTGCTCAGGTTCTCATCTGGACTCCCCTGTCCCCAGTTTCACTTGATTAAAGCAACCACACACACAAATACACACACACACACGCACACTTTTTATGCACTACAACTGGGTTGTGATGGGAGCTTTGTTATCTCATAGGTCCAGTCCTATTGTATCTGTAGATACAAGAGTGACATTTAGCCCCTCCAAAATCCCTGTGTCAATCTACGAATGCAAAAGCCCTCAACAGATCAATGCCTCTGTGTGTTTCACCATGATCAAAATCACCAAAGATAACTTCCCAGGTGAGCCGGACTGAGGATGTGAGGATGTTTTGAAAAAATGCATGTTCTTAAATCAGGATGTTGACTCTATGACTTGATGGTCTGAAACCCCTGGACTGATAAAAATGGCAACCCCTCATATGTACAGAGCTGCAAGGAGAGAACAATTACACACTGACATTGGATTACCTGCGGCAAAGATACCGGGCTAACTTCACTGCGAAGGAGCGGGAGAGAGACTATGAGGTGACCTTGCGGCTGGGGGAACAGTGCTTTCTACATTCCTTCTATGTGGAGGTAAGACTACCCTCTACATTGCCAACTTAAAGGAAAAATCCAGAGCCAATTAGACCATATCCCTGTTCTTTGAGGCTGCTGAATGCTGTTAGCAGTCTACAGTGTAGACTGAATTTGTGAACTGGCAGCTAAGAAAACAAAACTCCCTAGCCCTCCTCTGTTAGCGTTGGCCGGAGGTTTCGCTATTTGGCCTACGTTGCAATTTTGTCATTCTCATACCTACTGACAGCATTCAGCAACTGGAAACAACATATATAAATGTATGTATACATATAAAGAAAGAAATCCTCCAAAAATGTGATAAAATTTTGTATCTCTCCAGATGTTTTTTGTTTTGTTTTGTGTTGTTTTTGTCCGCTACCTGAGTTCCTAAAGTCAAAGTCAAACACAAAACAGTAGCCAGTTAAAAACAGTCAGTGAGAAAAGAGTATGGGTGTCTTTGTCCTCACATACAGACAAAGACTGCTTCACACACAAAGTACTCATACGGTGTGTGTGTCATTCCTACTGCATCAAAGCCGTCCTTTAATACATCCCGTCTCCCAGTGCTCCCCAGAGGATGTTAAGAATCCTGTGGACGTCCAGGTGGCCTTCTCCTTCCAGGGGCTCAATATCTCCACTGCAGGCCAGCTGAGACCTACACTGTCCAGCAGCTCACTGCAAGCAACAGACCACAAGGTTTGATTGTCTTCTATGTACTGGGACAGGAACATGACTCGCAATTCATATTTTACAATGCTTTATTTTGTGATGACTGTTTGCCCTTTGAAAAGGGAACGGTAATCAAGTCCAGAAGTACATCTTTCTGTCCTTCCAGTTGTATGTACACTCCCTTAATAGCAGTGCAAAGCAATCCAGAAAGGGGTCAGACAGATGTATATGGGTCTTGCAATTTACCATTACAGTGACTGAAGCAGGAGAATATGTGAACTAAACTCTAAAAGACTGCTTCAAATTATTCACACAGACCTGCTGCTTTTCAGAACATTTCAAATGTACATTCACGTGGGGAGAGATGTATTTTAGATGTTTTAAATCATATTCTTTCTATATCCTAGTTACACTTTGAAATCAATTGTGGATTGGACAGTGTGTGTGTGGATAACATCCATGTCAACTTCAGCTTCTCTGGGTAAGTCTGAATCTTAGAGCAAAACCTGCAAATATTTGATTATAGACTGTGAATTTTGTATAGACTATAGATTGGTATAGGTGTCTGCTAACGGCAGGTTTTCCAAAAAGGGCCTTTAGTTCTGTCTCTTTGTCATTACCAGAATTTCCCTCATTGAGGTGGGCATTGCCCAGGAGATTAGCGTGACGGTGATGGTGGAGAATAGAGGGGAAAACTCCTATGACACACATGTGTCTCTCTCCTACCCGTATGGCCTCTCCTACAGGACCTTCATGAAGAATCAGGTGAAAACTTACAGTGGAGATAATGCAGAGAATCTATTTGGTAAGGAATAATGTATTATCTGCTGGTCAGTATTGGAAAACAGGACACCACAGGACAAACAGGACCTTGATACAAAGTCATACTTCATCCTTAAAGAACATGCTGCATTTCTGATATGACTGCCTAACAATACATTATCCTATTATACATTATCCTATTATGGGATTACTTAGCAAAACAAGGAAAGAAATATGTTATAGTTTCATGACTTCTGCTGAGGAATAAATAGTTTGCCACACAAATTGAAGTTTAAACAAACATTCTTTGGAATACAGCTCATCAATCACCTCTACATTGACTTTCAGTTTAGTTCCTTGTGGCTATTTGGGAAGTGATCTGAATATGTGAGTTAGAAGTACCAAACCCACAGCCCTTGGCAGCAGTCATGAATGGTTTGCAGCAGACTTTATACAGATCTGACCCAAACATTGGGGAGGTCCACTCAGTTGAGGGGACACTGCAGCAGCTGAAAAACAAAATAATAAGCTTCAATTCGGCGAAAACAAACAAAGGGAAGAGATGAGTGCTCTTGTTGTGGAAGCCGGTAAACACCAAAGATATGCCAGCGCTCTTAAAGCCAAAACCAAAAATCCCTAGTCAAAAAAACATTGTGGCCAATGGGCTTCCTTCAGGCAACGCTCGCATTGAGTCAAGGAGAAATAGTTAAGAACTCTTTATTTAAAGCTGGACCATAGTATAACGGCAATGGGTTTCATCCCACACCGGGTCTTTGTCAGGGCGTGACTCAGTGGCGAGAGCTGCTTGAGGTACAGTATGTCTAGTGGCCACCATGGTTGTTGAATCATAAGCTCGTTTCAGTTTTGAACACTATTTTACACTCGCCTGCACTCCCCACTCAACTGACAATCAGGTGACACAGGTTCAATTCCTGGCCCCTACACTGTGAGTCTGTGTCGCTTTGGATAAAAGCGTCTTTACTTTATCTAATTGATGTATCCTGGTAATAAAACCAGCCCCTCGTTCTACATTTCATACGGAGGGTCTGGCCATTCGGTAGAGAGAAATGTTGCTGGAGGTACTGAAGTTTAACAAGGCCCTTAACTGATAGCATTCTAGCTCTGCATTCACAACACCTCCCTGTATCAAATCCAGACTAGCACTGTAGGGAGATGATAATTGTGTGGATGTGTGTGGGAAGGCATGGCCAGGCAATAATAGATGGTCTCTAACACCTGTGTCTGTCTGGTTACTGTTTGTGTATGTTCTTGTTGCAGGGCAGGGTGGAGTGCAGTTCTCTAGACAGTACAGATGGCATCACTCTAGGAAAGACCAAGTGCAGCATCAACAGACCCATCCTTAGGGCTAATGATGAGGTTAGGGAAAACTAGTCTTATACATACATACATATACACACACACACACACACACCACTCCCTCACTCTATCTCTGTATTTCTCTCGCACACACACTGAAACACTCTGTGTTCTTGCTCCACAGGCTATGTTTGTCATTGTGTACGGGATTGATGGTACTGGTGATTTTGACAAGACACTAACCCTAGAGGCCATGGCTTCCAGGTAAATTAGACTTTAGTTGAATTGGTTTGAAGTCATAATGATTTCTCCCAACCCCCAGTTCTGATTATGGCATCTAACATCTGATCTTTTTCAGTGGCAATGATAACCACTCTGATGACAGTGAACCATTCCAGCGCAAAGACATCGGTGTCAAATACAGTATTTACGCCGTCACCACAAGGTTAGAGCCTCTGAACACACCTGCTAAACACAGAGAAAATAGGCATGGCTTCTCCAGCTCTCACCCTGACCCTGTTTTGCTGTGTTTGTGTCAGACATGAAAACACCACCAACTACATCAACTTCACTGCTGGTCACAATGGCATGCAAAAAAGAGTGAGGCACGATTTGGAGGCAAGTCTATTACATTAAGAGCTCAATGTTTTTTTATGTATTTTTGCATTTAGCAGACACTTTTATCAGCCAGGTACTTTATGCCAACTCACTCATAGGTAATAAACATCATTAGAGGACTCAACCTGACTGTTGTAATTCACGTGCCAGTACGACTCCAAGGTCATGATATCTGGACCGACGTGGACAGCCTTAATGTGAGTGGATCAAGCTTTATACATTACTCCTCCTCAAAGTCAAAGTGTACTTTATTGTCAATTCACTATGTAACAGGCATTACACTTGTTGCTTCCAGCAACAAGGAAGGAAAGTTCGAGGTAGCTCTTCTTGGCAGCTGGTGCAATTAAGTAAAGTGCAGTGTGCAAGCACCATGGACCTCAGTGTGTGTGAGATTTGTTTATGGATGTCAGTAACATATTCATGGAATGTTCGTGGAATCTTCTTCATTGTGTTGATTAGCCTGATGGCTTGTGGGAAGAAGCTGTTTCTCAGTCTATTTGTGTGGCACCGCATGCTGCGGTAGCGATGGTAAGAGGGAGAACAGTTGTCTGCTGGGTGGGTTGTGTCCTTGATGATACTGATGGCTCTCTTGGAACAGTATGATGTATATAAGTCCTGAATGGCTGGTTGGGGTGATCTGATGATCTTTTCAGCAGTCCTCACCACCCTCTGTAGAGCCTTCTTGCAAGGTAAGGATGCCAATAGCACCCCTGTAGAAGGTGGTGCAGAAGTCAGCTCTCCTCATTCTGCGCATGCCCCTATAGGTTGGTGTAGGTAGTCCGTAGAACATAGAACATTCAATATCAGTCCTCACCTCAAATCTCAGGGGTGGTGATAAATCCCCCTTGACCTGTCGTCCTGGCTCCCCCTTGCCGTAGCGTTGTTGTTGTTTAAGTAGGTAGGCAGGTGGTGTTAAGGACCTTGCCTAAGGGCCTACAGCAGCCATTTTGTTTTCTCCAGAGATTCTTCTCCAAGCTCCGGCCAGGGTTGGTGCAGCTTAGCAATTTGGTAATTCAGGTGAGGCGTTATGCCACTGGGCTGGCTGACCACCAATATATTTACATTGACATTTATGCATTTAGCAGATGCTTTTATCCAAAGTGACTTAGATTTTTTGTCAACTATCAAAAAAATAGTTGATTGTTCAGGGCCAGTCTCCCCTAGAGCAACTTAGGGTTAAGTGCCTTGCATAGGGGCACAACGCTACCACCGCACCCAGAAGGAAAACACCTGAACAGGGACTTGAACCCTGGACCATCAGCTTAGAAGTCTGATGCTCTACCAACCAAGCTAGCCAGGCTTCATATATACCCAGTATATGAATATGCATTTCAGAAATGAGGTAAACTATGTGCTCAGATTGGTCTCAGCTCCCTGAGAGAAATGGATCACGTGTTTCTCAGCGCTATAGTTGCAGTTGATTTATTTTTATTGCATTTGTGTTTAGTACTTTGTGCATGTCTGTTCAGGGTTAGCGTTAGCCCTACTAATGGCTTGGTAGCTTAAAGATGCATGTCAATGATCTGATTGTCTCTTATGTTCATATATATAGTCATCTAAAATTGACTTTGCATTGTCATTGTCTTTGATATCGTCTCTGTTTCACACTAGATCACGGGATGCTTCAGAGAGGGAGAGCTGGAACCCAACATCACTGATGTTAAAGAGGCCCTTCTGGAGAACAAAGAACCTGTTGTGGTAATCAGAAGACCCAAACTTTCCCTTTCAGCAGACCGTGTCAAACAGATAGAAGGGACAGTGGTTCTTTAGGCTACACCAGAGGAGCTTAGACAATCTTCAATAATGCTGACTGGTGTTGCTTTCTTGTCTCCTCTTCAGGATTGTTCTGTTGCTGTCTGTCTGGAGTTCAAGTGTACCTCATACATGATGAGAAACGACAAAAGATTTTACAAAGTCTCTGGAAATGTCAGCTCAGGATGGATTGAAAAGGTGAGGAATATCTATTCTTTTGTACTTCTATGTACCGATGCGTTCTCAGGCACAGGAGAAAGTCTATTTCTGGGGCAAGAAACAGCGGTTTAATGAAGTTCAGTAAAATCTTTATTTCCCTCTCCACTCCCGTGTGTCTGATTCTCTCAGACTGGTTTGCGCTCTGCCACGTTCCACTTGATCAGCTCAGCCACTCTGGAGTACGACGACAGCACATACATCTTCTTCTCCTCCGACTCCTCCCGCCTCCCACCCATCACCAAGGTAACTGTTGTTACTCTTTCCACTGCTCATATCAACCTTTTAATGCAGCCTACAGTACAGCTGCTGGTAATAAATTAGAATGCTTTGGAGCTACAGGCTTTAAGGAAAGTGTTACTGAATATTTTGTGCCTGTCCTGCAGATTTATACTCTAGTGGAGGTCTATGAGGAGCCAGACCTAACTGGGGTCATCATTGGTGGAGTTGTGGGTGGAGTAGTTCTGCTTGCTATTATAACAGCCGTCCTGATCAAGGTGGGAACTATGCCTAAGCCAATCACTGACTACACCCACCAGACACATGATCATTCAGGCAATCAGTATTTTTTGATGATGCTTTTTTTGATGACATGATACACACATTCTAGTTAAACACAAAATGTGTTTATTTACCATATACTAACTAAACACATTTTTGTTTGTTTATTTAAATATGGAAGGGCATGTAAAACAATGATAAGGGCGTGTAAAAAAAGCATTTCTTCTCTTACAGGTGGGATTTTTCAGAAGTCACTACATGAAGATGTTGGCAGAAGCTCAGACTGAGAAAAAAGACTGAGAATGAATGTGTGTGTGTGTGTGTGTGTCACACAGAAAAAATAATGTGCGCTTCAGTTGTTTTAATTTACACTTAATTATTAAGTGTATAGTATATTTAGAATGTCCACAAGGCAAGTATGGTTAATATGACAAAATAAATAACAAAACACATTACAGTCCATGATAAAACTATGAATGACAAGCATGTCAATGAGTGGATGCACTTGTAGGTATGTTGCAAACTGTCCTAGAAATCATGTTTAAATGAAAGGAAGCACAAGTAATGCATTTGGGTATTTGTATTAATATTTCAAATGTCATCTTATAAAAACCCTATTTTTAAAACAAACTGCCATTAAATGTTTTAGCAATTGCATTTATATGCGTCTGTTTGTAATCAATGAAATATAACATTTACATTCACATTTATGCATTTAGCAGACGCTTTTATCCAAAGCGACTTACACCTCATCAACTATCAATTGTTCAGGGCCAGTCTCCCCTAGAGCAACTTAGGGTTAAGTGCCTTGCTCAAGGGCACAACGGTGGCAGCCGAGATTCGAACCCACAACTTTACAGCTACTTACACGCTAGCCAGGTTCCTTAACCACTACGCTACCACCACCCCATGCAGGTGTATATATATATATATATATATATATTAAAAAAAATATATATATATATATATATATACCTGCATGGGGTGGTGGTAGCGTAGCGATATATATATATCTCTCTGGACACTCTTTCAACACTATTCAATTTCACTTTCTATGGGAGTCCATGAAATCATTTCTGGTTCCTCAGTGACTATTGACAGGCTGTCTTTACAGGTGCATAACCTTGTGAGTAACCTTGTGAATTTGGCCATAAGCAGGCTGAGGTCAAATCAACCTTTCTATCAGTCAAGAATATGAAGACCTAATTAAGAAACAAAAAAGCAAGAAAAAAAAAATCAAGAAAAATGTCTAAAAAGTCTAAAAAAGACCTTGTAGAACAAAACATTCAAGTTGTGTCTTGTAAAATCTAAACTAAACTAAATCTAAACATTCTCAGTATGAATATCAGTAGCATCCAGTCAGACTGAAATCAAATCCACTTTGATTTCTGCCAGACCAAACAACTTGCTGAACCTAAGTACAGCGTGTGCACAGACATCAAATACAGAATGAGAGTCTATGATCCCCATATTGGCACAACAGAACTGTCAAGTCTAAGTGTTCAGATATTCAGATATTCATTCATTCATTCAATTCTCAATTAATTACCTTCATGCGCTGTCTTTTCACCTTGCTTGGCTTTCGTGACTGATTACCTCAGTCTGAGATGGACCTTGGTCTGGAAACCTAGCTGTCATCTCCCACGTCTCTGAGGTGGGATCAATGAATGTAGATCAAAATGCCTCTGTTGGTTGTTTCTTGATTTAGGTTTTGGGTGTTAAGCCCGCCTCCATTGTGTCAGGGGTAGGAGCCTGTTTCTGATTGGCTCCCTATCTCAGGCAAAGGAAATGAAGAGCAAACAGGCCTTGTGGCCATACTGAGCTGCATACTGATTGGACTGCTCTCAGATCAGGGTGCCGTTTCTACAAAGCATCATTGCTATACTTGCTATACTGATTAGACTGCTCTCAGATCAGGGTGCCGTTTCTACATTGCGTCATTGCTATACCTGCTATCTTTGCTTCACTCAGTGGCAGAACTACCAGATTGCTAACAACATTAACGTGTCTAGAAATGTCTAGAGACACATCCCAGGATGAGCTTTCCCAGCCTGCTTTTCACCTCCTCTCCTCTAGTTGTCCATCTTTGATCCTCCAGGTCCATAGGGGGCAGTCATCCTTAGCAGGGACACACTGAAGCCACGTGCCCGACTCCTGCACCTCCTCATCAGGCCGGGCCAGCTTCCCATCTAGGGTGGCTAGGCTGAACGTCCGCTCGGAGATCTAGAGATTGAGAGGAGACCAGAGAACACACACACATACACACACACACACACACACACACACACACACACAAAGATCAGTGAGGAAAGAGGAGATAAAAAAGTGCACTTCATATTCTTTGCTAGTGAACTTTGAGAGGCCTTAAATTGCTTACTCTTCTGCCTGTAAGAGAGTATTTTAGTTACACTAACTTGGACCTTTTCACCAGGTCTCACCAGGACCAGGAATTCCCTCACCAGGAAACACAGACCCACTGTATATCCATTGATAGATAGGTAGATAGATAGATAGATAGATAGATAGACAGACAGTCTACATGAGAGTGCGGGAGAAGGGAAGAAGGCATTATTTCTGATTAAAAACAAACTAACCTGGTAACTGATCCCCATAGCTATGTGGCCCAACGTGACCTGTGGTTTCTCTCGGATCCTGAAGCGCTCTCCACTGAAGTCTTCAATCCAGATGTCCACCCCTAAACCTGGAGCAGATAAGGAAAAAACAAACAAACAAACAAAAAACAATAAGTGTTTAAGATTTCTTGGGCTAACTGCTCTCTCGTTAGCATAGCCAATTTTTAGCCACTTTTTTCCCCTCTATTCCAAAGGAGTTGATTTAGCACGCCCATGTTTAAACCATATTAACCGTTAAACAGCACCTAAGATAGCAAAAGAACAATTGGGTTAGCCTGCAAAGACTGATGTAGATTATTACGTCTTTGTCCACAATCTCTTTCTGCTCTGGATAGAAGGAACGTATTAAACTATCACACTGAATTAGCCCAATAAGAAGCCACCTTTGATACATGTAGAGTCTCTACCCGTGAAATTCATAGAGTGGGGAAGGGTAGCTTTTGCCTTCTCCTCAGAACACAAACACACAAACCTTCAATGCAACAGGATGGTGGCTGATTGGTGGAAACCAGCCAATCAACACTGAAGCTCTCTCGGTCAGTCTGGCTGTTATAGGAGGAGAATACCCCGGAACTCAGGTCATCTGACCAATCCTCAGACTCCTAGGGGAAGAACAGGAAGTAAGCCACATGTGCTCTCTAATAAGTGGAAGAGGGCTGGTCTGAATATGCTCAGTCTCAGTTATGTATCTGCATGTGTGTGAGTTCATGATTCCCCCCACCCACATACAACACAGTGTGTGTGTACACACTACAGCATGCGTGACAGTGAGAGACTGTCCGAGGGTGTGTTTGTGTGTGTGTACGTGTGTAAAGTCACCTTTTCTGAGGAATCAAACTGGTGCTCTGATGTGTTGAGTGAGGTGAAGGCACGGTGCTGTGATCGGAGAGGTCGTGGCAAAGGCACACTGTTCAAACTTGGTCCTAAAAAAAAAAGTCAGTTTTGAACTATCCAAAAACAGATCAATAAATCTTGTGTCTACTCCTATGTTATGATAGACAGACATGCAAAAAAATTAATCAAGTAATTTTCTTTAATCAGTTCCTTCATTTCTTTTGGAATGAATAGTGTCTGTCTCTCTGTCTATTTGTCAGTGTCTATCGGTGACAAATGCTATCTATCTGCCTAGCTAGCCATCTGTTCTACCGATAAGACAATTCACTTGGCGACTCAGTAACAAATTCCCACACAGACACTTTCATACACACCTTTCCTAGGTGCTGTGCTCTCCTCCTCAGACTCAGTCTGGTCTGTGTGTAAGCATGTGTGTGAATTTGCACGTCTGTGGTGTTTGGGCCCGTAGAGGATCTGAAGGCGGTGGAAAGGCTCCCACTCTTGCTCCTCCTCCATCCAATCACTGCCCTTCCCCCGCAGACTCTCCAGATCGCTCCCCTCCTCTTCCTCCTCCTCGCTGTCCTCCTCCTCCCATTTCTCTCTCCTCCCCTCCACCTCACTCCACTCTTCCTCCTCTTCTTCGTCTTCTGAGTCCCTCTCTCCATCCTCGCTGTCACTGCCCTCCTCCTCCTGTGCTCTCTCCCTCCAGCTGCTCAGCCAGTGCACCAGGGGTTGGGGGCTGTCAGTGCAACAGGACGTGATGTCAGCACCACAGGGGGAAGGAGGAAGTGGCTCCTGGGTCCCAGGTGGGCGTTCTGGACTGGGAGAGCTTGTGGTTTCAACAAAGGGTCGGACTGGTGTCTGAGTTGGGGGGTGAGTTGTGGCACTGGTCAGTCCACCCACTAGAATGGAGAGGGTAAACACACACACACACATACACACATAAAAGGTAAACACACACATACACACATAAAAGGTAAACACATACACACACATACACACATAAAAGGTAGATAGGAAGTTAAAATGTGCAAAATTAAAAAAAAAAGCTGAAGCCATTCAGTAACTCAAAAAATCCAATTCCCAACATTTTCTCTCTTTTTGTCATCTGACAAAATCTGAATAGTCAGAACAGAATAGTCATACTCCCCCTTTTGATGTGTTTATAATCTATAATGAGCCCCATTAATAATAGCTTAATAAATATACTCATGAGAAGAGAGCATCTGTGATACCCTAGCACAGTAGATGGAGGGTGGCATATGCTTAATCCATAATAAATCCTTAATTACACCTTAATAATCACTAACCTTATGGCCCTCTAACACAGGTGTTTGAAGGGTTACATAATATGGTTATAGTCGAAATTAAACCTTAATAACACCTTAATAAACACAAATTCATGAAGCACCCTGACACATTTTTGTGTAGCAGATTACCTGCCCTGAGAGCATCTCTGCTTATCTCCTTGAGTTCTGAGGCAGAAGCTCTCTCCCCAGGGTCCTTGACGAGGCCAGCCCTGAACACCTGCCTTGTCAACGGGTGGCAGGTATCGGGGATTTCCCTCAGCGGTGGTTCCTCACTCACTATCTGTAGCGAGACACACAGAGCAGGAGACAAATCAGGCATTAGAGACAAGGTCAGTTTACACTGCGGGAAAGATGAGGAACTTTTTCATCTTTGATTAAAGGAATTATCCTGAGTGAATCGACCCGTGGCCCTGTTGTCCTGTCCTGCTGTAGGTATGAGAATGACAGAATTTGGTGCAATGTAGACCAAAAAGTAAACAGCAGCCAACACCAACTGATGAGGAAGGAAGTTTTGTTTTCTTATGTCCCCATCTGTTAGCGTAAGCTGGCAGTTCAGAAGGTTCTGTCTAATGTTGTCATTCTTATACCTACTGATGGCACTTGGCAGCCTCAAAGAACAGGGATGTGGGCTGACTAACATTTAGGACATGCTTTTATCCAAAGGGACAGGATTTGAAACGTTGGGGTTTGGGAACTAGGAATTTGGCTTATTTACTGCTGGACGCTATTAAAAATGTACGTTACTAAAATGTACGTTAATAAAAATGTATGTTATTAAAAAATTTATGTTATTAAAATGGTATAATAACATTTGCTTGGAATTCTGTCTAAATGCAACAATTGAAAAAAAAAAAAACATTAACTCAGCTCCTCTAAACCCCAACAATACAAACATCTTCCATGTTGACTGCCATGCTCTATGTGTCCTCTAGTCTGTGTGCTCCATGACATAACAGCGGTAGAGTGGATGGGCTTTCTGCCAGATCCAGACTCTATGCTCCACCCATTCTATGAAGGGTTCAGATGGAAAACACTCCAACTCCATTTGTGAAAAATTGACAGAAATATATTTATATAATTTTGATAACCATTATTATGAGTCCAACTCCTGTTGGATCGTTTTGGCTTGATTTGTTTTCACTTGAAAATAATGTTCAAATTGCAGTTAGAGAGAGATTACTTGGAAATGATTAAAAAAACAACTTAATTTTTGCATATTTCTGAAGATGAACTTAGAGAGTTTTGCATCTGAACTCTTTGTATGTTCTGTGGCTTGACTCACTGTGAGGCAGAGTGGATGTGCATAGTAGCGTGTCCAGGGGTGGCAGCCATTGAGCATGTGCAGTAGCATGCAACAGCTGCTCCAGACGTCGGCCTTGGCCCCATGCGCATCGCCCTTCGCCACCTCGGGTGCCATGTGGCTCTCGGTCCCTCGCAGGCCGTATCCTTGGAGACGCAACACAACACAGCACAACACAAGGCCAGTTTTAGCAGCACTAAATTTAGGCCTCATGGTAGAGGACCCCTGTAAGGCACCCAAGCTGTAGGGCCCTCACCTATTCAGCTGACTCGGCAGCTTCATGCGCTGTGAAATCATACAGACATTTAGGTGAGTATCTGAGTGTGTGTCTACGTGTCTGTGTGTGTGTGTGTGTGTGTGTGTGTGTGTGTGTGTGTGTATCAGTGACTCACCCCGCAATGCTCTAGGTGCCTGTCCGTTGATGTCCAGCATCTCTGAAAGGCCAAAGTCACACAGAAAACAGTCCCTCCCATCCTCAGATAGCAGCACGTTGTCCACTACACACAGATATCACGGATAGAGCATGAAGAACAAACTCAGCATGAAGAACAAACTCAACAAACAGACATCAAAACTCAAAGAACACAGCAAGTGAGGCCTGTGTGCATCAAACCCAATCAACATCAGCCTCAGCAGGAGCTGGCAGAGCTAAATGTAGGTTCCTCAGGTGCTCACCTTTGACGTCCAGGTGCAGCACGTGTCTTCTGTGCAGGTGTTCTAGGGCCTCCAGCACCTGGATGTGATAGTGAAGACATAGATCTTCAGGGAGACTCCCTCGGGCCCTCAGCAGCTGAGCAAGGGAACCTGGGGGAGGGGGAGAGAAATGGATAGAGAGAGAGAGAGGACAGAAAGAGACAGAGCAAATGAAAAAGAAATAGAAAAAGAATATAAAAGAGGCTCAGCAATATAAAGCACTACTGGGGCGCGCTGTCTATGAAATGGTGCTATAGCAGGGGTTAGTTTGATACTGAAACCTGAAAATATTTTTACATGTGCCCCTGTAAAAAAGTGTTTCGCAACACCTGTGCTCATAGCTCCTTCTGATCAACACCTGTGCTCATAGCTCCTTCTGATCAACACCTGTGCTTATAGCTACTTCTGATCAACACCTGTGCTCATAGCTCCCTCTGATCAACACCTGTGCTTATAGCTACTTCTGATCTTGGACTCCTTCTTATCTCTCTTCCCCACTCCTTTTCTCACTTCTTCTCTCTTCTGTCCTCTCTTCTAATTTCCTCTCTTCTGTCCTCTCTTTTCTTCTCCTCTCCTTGTCTATGATCTCTCTGAGAGCTCACCTGTCTTCAGGTCCATGAAGAGGACGATGTTTGGTCCCTCCCTTACAGCTCCAAACAGCTGAAGGACACGAGGGGAGCTCAGGCCACTCCATGTGCCCACCTCCTCCCAGCTGAAACTACACAGCGGCACCTGAAGAGGGCAGCACGGAGCACATAACTACAGTCTAAGTAGTGCAGATGCTTATGGGAAATGCAGTTTATAAAAGGCAATGGCAAAACAAAAAAAGAGCTCTGAACATATGAGACTCTCAATATAAATGTCAGTTCAGGCTTCTCTGTCATAAACTTAACAGTATAATCCATGACAATAAGCATGTCTTACAATTGTCTTATAACACAACTTATCTCACATGTGTAAGACATAATATAATGCACATAAGTTTGCATTTTCACTCTAAGATGTCAGTGTCCTTTTACCCTTGGCTACTCTGCACTAAAGGACAAACTGAGTGTACTTAGTCCTATGTAGCATGACCTGCAAGCTAACCTTTTTGGCAGCACACTTGAATCCGGTGTTGTGGTCCACAGCCTTGAAGACATCGCCATAGGATCCATTCTGAATGTGCTGGAGCAGAGAGTACTGCTGGCCCTCACGATACCTCAGGTTTCTGGGCTGGAGAAGCTGACAGAGAAACCACAGGAGCAGATCAGGGACCACGTGGGAAGATAGTCGGAACTTGGAGAAACCACAGGAGCAGATCAGGGACCACGTGGGAAGATAGTCGGAACTTGGAGAAATAGTCATACCTAACAGGACATTCGACTAGTGCACAAGAGACAGTTTATTCTTTTTTACACTATGAATGGAAATAAAAAACTAAACATAAAAACAAAAATAAAAACAAATACAAAAATTAATCAAAATACCTTTTGAGCATAATTCATTTAAATGTAACAACTCTGTGGTGAAGTTGAGGAAAGCAAAGAGACAGTGAGACATCCCAGTGCTTCAAATAGGCCAATAGACCTCTACCTTCTGGGGATGAAAGAGAAATCCCTCATTCGCACTCATCTTCTCTCTGTCTCTGTCTTCACCCGCTTCTTTCACCAGCTCCCTGAAAAAGGGCGACACCAGACGCCGGTCCGACTGGGTCACCAGGCCGCGTAGGTCCTTCAGAACCCGCTCCAGATGGGTAGCCAGGTGTGCCGGTGAGTCCAGTGTCATCCCCGCCTCCAGAGTCCTGGCGAGGGTGTCTGCAGCGTCCCTCTCTGCGCTGTTACTGGGTGATGAAGCAGCCAAGTCTGACGGGGCCCGGCATGGACAGTCTGAGATGTTGCCATGGTTACAGGTACTGGGAGTGGATGCTGAACTGCTCCTCTCGCCGTCGTTGAGGGAGACCGAACCCCACTCCGCAATGGCCGAGGTGCTTAGAGAGTCTGAGTCACCATCACCACAGCCGCACGACGAGTCACACGCGGAGTGGTCAGAGGTCACCGCTGAGGTCACAGCAGAGGTGAGCCCCATGTCTGTCTCACTGCAGTAGAGGTTAGGATACACCTCCACACTACTGTGGGAGGCCTCTGTCTCATTGCGACAGGCAGTGTTGTCACTTAGGTAGAGAGAGTCACCACTTCTCCCTAAGCTTGACTGGGAGCCCCCTGTGTCAGCGTTACATGTACACAAAGCAACAAAGTTTTCACTCCGATAGAGCGAGTCAGTTCTTCTCCCCAAGCTCAACTGGGAGGCCCTTGTCTCAGCATTACATGTACACAAAGTGACAGTCTTGTCACTTAGGTACAGAGAGTCACCATTTCTCTCTAGGCTCGACTGGGAGGCCCCTGTGTCAGTGTTACTGGCACACAGAGCTGTGGTGTTTTCAATCCGATAGAGCGAGTCAGTGCTTCTCCCTGTGCTAGCTTGAGAGGCTCCAGAGAGTGCCTGTGCTAGCTTGAGAGGCCTTTCGCTCAGATAGGGAGAATCTAGGCTTCTCTCCACGCTGTACAAAGACGAGTCGGAATCCCTGGCCGTCTCTGTACTGCTGCATGACCCAATGGAGCCTTTTCGTCTGTTCATGCAGACGTACACAGAGTCTGGATCGTCGTTCACGCACAGCGAGTCAAAGCTACGGCACACCGTGTTGTACGACGAATCAGAGCGGAACACGGTTTCACTGCTACTGCACCGTGAGTCTGAGTAAGTCTCAGTGACGCTCAGGCTCGGGTCTCTTCCTACATTTATACACAAATACGAGGAGTCAGAGTCATTGTTCGTACTGAGGCCGTCCACGGAGGAGTCGACTCTCCCCCTCAGTTTGACAGTGCTTACAGAGTCTGAGTAAGAGTCAGAGCAGTGTCCAGAGTTTGCCCTGACAATAGCAAAGACCTGGGAGTCAATGTCCTCACCACACAGCGAGTCAAAGCTCCGAGTTACTGTGTAGGAAGAAGAAGCAGACGTGCAGGTAGGGTCCGTGCTGCTGTTGAGAGATAAAGATGATGTTTCAATGCTACAGTCCTTCATCTTGTCTGTCCTCTTTCTACCACACAGACACGAGAGGATGGAGATGCTGTTTAGAGCATCAAAGCTCCTTGTCAGTGTGTAACATGAGTCAGACGTCGTCTCAGCCTCCGTGCCCCTGCTCGTGTACGGTATGGCGCTCCGAACACATACACTGTTGAGGTTTTGCACCAGCTTGGCACGGAAGCATCCGGAATCTGAGTCACTGTTCGAGCATGGCGATGACGCAAATGTGCTGCTCTGCTCTACGCTACAGGTGGAGGAAGTGGAAAGTGTGTTGCCAGGGAAACCTGGACACAAACAGCGAGGCTGTGAGTCACTGGGCAGAGTGAAGGAGTCTGAGGTGGCATCGGAGAGGATGTAACTCCGAGAGGAGTCGGGTGTGTGTGACGGGGACACAGTGAGACTCTTCTCTGAGGTGTAACAGGAGGAGCAGGAGCCAACTTGGACCAGGGTGCTCACCTGCTGTGTCGACACCATGTCACCCTGTGTGTGTCTGGGGGAAGAGTCTGTGCCTGTGCTGGGCCTCTCGTCTGGACTCTGGGAGAGAAGGCTACCCAGGCTATCGAGGCTCGGGGACTCCCAGAGAGGGGCCTTACGGTCAGCAAAGCCTGGGGGTGGACTGAGGAGGGGAGGCTGAAATCGGTGTCTTCTCCCTGGGCTGGGGTTCCACGGATCTGGGCTCCACTTGTGGTGAGCTCTGGAGGTGCGAGGGCATTCATCACTGCTGCTGGCCGGCTCACACGGCTCCGAGAGGATTCTCCTCCTCCTCCTCTCTCTCATGTCATCCCTTGCTCTTTCCCTCCGTGGCACCTCTCTTCCTCCCTCCCTCCATCTCTCGTTCCACCTGGCCCTGGAGGGCTCCACCTTCTTCCGCTGTCTCTTGCGTCTCCTTTGGCAGTGAGTGGGCATCCAGGTGCCCTCGTCATCCTGGGTCTCCGACAGGTCCTCTCCCCGGCCCAGACAAACCCCCACAAAGGGCCTGCGAGTCACCAGCACAGAAAACCACCAGGGCTTTGGGTTAGTGACTACAGTTTAGATAAATACAAGCTCTGATCTATTAGTGACCGGGTATTTTTCAACAGATATCTGTGCATTGATTCTCAAGGATTCAAGGAGTCACAGTTCTATTTGTCCAACACATAGAGGTTCTATTCTAATTCTAAAACATGTGGTGAAATTGCATCTGTTACTCAACTCAGTGTGTGTATGTATGTGTGTGAGTGTGTGTATGTGTGTGTGTAAGTGTTCACCTGGTGTTGTGAGAGGTTTTGCTCATGTAGAAACCAATGCAGTTAGGACTGAACTCCTCAGACTCGTCACCTGAAACAAACACAAAGCCCACCAGAGAATGCCCACTTAGCTTCCAATGTGGAAATGACCTGCATGATGCCAATCCTCATGCCCTTCTAACCCCTGATGCCCAGCTTTATATCCTCTTAATCCCCCCATGAATCAATCAATCCTCATGCCCTTTTACTCCACTCCATGACAATCATCATGCCCTCTCACCCCTCCCCATGCCAATCCATATGCCCTCTTACCCCACAACATGCCAATCTGTATGCCCTGTAACACCCCTCATGCCAATCCGTATGCACTCTTACCCTCCCATGCCCATCCTCATGCCTTCCTACCTTCCTCTTGGGCGATGATCGAGTCACAGTGAGGCTCCTCTTCAGTGGCAGGTTCGTCCATGCCAGGTGCCGCACCTCCAGGGAGGACCAGTGGGGCTTGGTCCTTCTCCGTGGCCCGCACGTGAGCCTCTTCCTCTGGGGAGGACAGGATGGAGCCCCCCCTGCCCACCAGGATCCTGGTACTGCAATTAAACATGGTGGGTATGGCCATTCCACTGCGTTGGCATGACAACAGGGAGACACAATCACTTATCAGCATTTACATCTGGGTCAGTTCCAGCCTACAATCTCCCTGGGTACTGTTCCACACACTACAGCTGAAACAGATGCTGCTGAACAGACTTTGAAAAGACTTTTCAAGAAGTATTTCACTTAGATTCAAAAAGAGAAATGGCATACACACAGAGATATAATATTCAGCTATTATTATAAAATATTTACTTCTTATTGGATTAAGATATGAAAAGTTTTCATCAGACAACATGAGAAAAAACAACTACAAAAAAACAATGCCAAGGCTGATTGCTCTATGCTGTTAAGATGATGAGATATCCACATGCTGTGAATGTGTAGTTAGAGGTCTATGTGCATTAAACTTTATGAACTGATAGTTTAACTCAATCAAAACAGGATGATGTGACCACCAGTGCACTCTTTTTGTGTTTAACACACTAACCATACTGACTGACTGGTACAAAAACACATTTGTTGTTTACTGTTACTGTTTACTGTTTACAATTTACTAGTTTACATACTAGCTAGCAAAACAAACACCTTCTGCCTGTTCAGTTTCAGCACTAGTTAATTTTAAGTCTAAGTTTACTTTCTAAAGTCAATAATAATG
This sequence comes from Tenualosa ilisha, assembly GCA_015244755.2. NCBI lineage: Eukaryota > Metazoa > Chordata > Actinopteri > Clupeiformes > Clupeidae > Tenualosa > Tenualosa ilisha. Next base: position 280,251 of record PYXC01002240.1, on the reverse strand, counting down.
ACTGAACACCTACAATACAAATACAGTACAGAGTACAAGTTCCTGTTACTGTATAAAACTGTCCCATTTACCAGAATACATTTAAGCACTGTCTCTATCAGTAACAAGTAGAATGAGCCACAGGTAGCTAACGCTACAGGCACATGTAAATGGAAAGGCAGGTGAACACACACACACACAAATAAACACACACACACAGGTACACACAGACACAGCACGCACCTTTTTCCATGCAGTTGATCTGCCTGCCGGGTGTAAGTGAGTGTGAGTTTGGCTAGTGTTAAGGATCTGAGGAGGAGGCTTGTTATAAATAGCCAGCAGAGATTTGGCACGTAAGAGTGGGCATGCTAGCAGCCTCCTGGCCTCAGAGATCTGGTCAGCTGTCACAGTCTCTCTCTCTCGCTCCCTCTCTCTAGTCGCACTCGCATTTTCAAACACATGCCCCACATGGTCTCCTCTATCTCTAACACACACACACACACACACACACACACACACACACACACACCACACACACACACACACACACACACACACACACACAGTATCTACCCATACATACACACATAGATAGCATTCCACACCCTCCCCTTTGAAATACATAAACACACACACACACACGGAGCACTAAAACATGCCTATCCAGGCCAACACACCCACACATACTGTCCCCATACTTCCTCTTCCTCTCCCCCCGCCTCCCTCTCCCTCCCCTCCCACTCCACCCCTCTCTCTCTCTCTCACACCCACACTCTCTCTCTGTCCCTCTTTCACTGGTGAGGGCCAAAGACCAAAACAATCTGTCCTCACCTCCTCGGGCCAGTGAAGCTCCGACACGGCTCCTTAAGGATGGTTTTAATGAGACTCGCCCTCAATGACACCTTTCCTTAAATACCACTAAAGCCAACAGGAATTACTGCTCACCTTTCAAAGCAGCCTCTCTCAGCTGTCTGCTACCTCACCCACTTCAACAATGTGTGAAGTCTGATCATGTAACTCAACTCAAATCAGTCAATTACCCAGTGCTAAATCAATTACAGGACTAAGTCAGAACATGGACTTCAAGAATGTGCAGAATTCTATAATACCAATCAGTACAGCAAATTAAGTCATATACTGTAAACTTACTCTGAAAGAATATTTAAAGGAACATTAAGTCATAATTTTTTTCAGAAACCATATTGTGAACCCCCCCCCCCCGTTTTAAACAATCAATGGCAAATAAATAAATAAATAAACAAATAAAGTGGTAACACATAAGCAAAGCATTACCAACACCACCACCTGTATTTTATATATGATGTGAAAAGCACATCATGGCTTCTGCTCCCAAAGGACTTTGCTTAGGAAATGTGTACGGACTTATAGAATATGGCAGTGTGGAGCGAGTGTAAGTTGAGTGAGTTTGAGGGAAGGCAAGTTGAAGGCTCTTCTTACCTGCTGCTGAGGAGCCAATGAGAAAACTATGGGAGGAAGATTAGTGCAAGGTGGCCCGGCACACACCGCCACGTCTCTGTCGCTCTTTCTCCTGGACTCCTGCTCTTCTCCAAGGCTTTAGCGTTATTTTTACCCTGCTCTTCCTACCACAAAGGCCTTGCCACACACACAAGCCGCTGTGTCATGGAAATCTGACGACCTCACTTACCCTACAGTGAGGGACAAATAGATCAGGTGATAACTTGATGTATCTTTTGAATAGTTTCAATGAAAATTTGATCTGTACTTGTTTTGGCTGATGCGTTTATCCACATAAAATTTCACATGATGAGAAATTTCACAGGGGCTGGAAGGACAGGCTAGTTTCTACATACACTAGAAGCATCATATTAGCCAACCTGTAACACAGATACATGTTCAACCCTTTTCATCTCAAACATTAGCCAACCTGTAACACAGATACATGTTCAACCCTTTTCATCTCAAACATTAGCCAACCTGTAACACAGATACATGTTCAACCCTTTTCATCTCAAGCATTAGCCATCAGGTAACACAGATACATTTACGTTTACATTTATGCATTTAGCAGACGCTTTTATCCAAAGCGACTTACAAAAGAGGATAACATTCAAGCTACAACACAATGAAAGAAACTAACAAAGAGTGCATATTGCTATCATAAAAACTGCACTATTTTAAGTTGAAAGTGCAATAGTGTAATAAAAAAAAGTGCAGTATAAAAGAGGAATTAAGTATGCAATGCATTTTCAAAATTTAAACCAGGAGATATTCTTGGAAGAGCTGGGTTTTCAAGAGTTTCTTGAAGGTGGAGACGGTATCAGTTGATCTGGTAGCACTTGGAAGGTCATTCCACCATTTACATCTATAACCCTATTCATTCCCAGACACATGCAACAGAGATGCTTGTACAACCCCTAAGGTATATCCCTACCTGATCATCTCAAAAACTGGGAAGGGATTGGAGATTGGATTTAGAGATGTCTGGTTATTGATGTAACTACTGACGCAAATACAATGGATATCCCTCCCAACATCTCAAATGACGCGGCTTCAGATCACTCAGGTGAGGATCTAAAGACTGCTTGGATTATTATGGTAATCAGTGTGTGTGTGTGTGTGTGTGTGCGTGTGTGTCGCCCATATCCAAGATCTAAATATTGTGGAAAACATGACACTTACTTAGTAGATAGACATGTAGACACAAAAATGTCAGGGCTGAATACTACCCCCACCCACACACACACACCTACAAACCTAAACACCCACAAATACACAGATCCTCTCTCCCACTGTGAAACATTACCCCTGTTGGAACACAGCGAACATTGGAATGTGTGTCAGAGGATTCTCATTGGCTGGCGGGAGGTGGCAAGTATGCCAACACTGGAGCCCCTTTCCCGAAAACCACCCACGCTTGGACACAGACATACACAAACAAAAACACACACATATACTTTACACACTCACATAGATACAAATGTCACTTTCTCTCTCTCTCACACACACAGACATGCACGCTTGTACGCACGCACACGCGCACACACACACACAGTGAAGAAGAGAGGAAAAAAAACGATGACAACATGATTCTACCAAGGCTAAAACAAAGATATATATATACATACTTTTCACACACATATACAAATGTCACTCTCCCCCTCTCTCACAGAGAGAGAGAGAGAGAGAGAGAGAGAGAGAGAGAGAGAGAGAGAAAAAAAAACCCTCCATTCATGACAATGTGATTCCTAACAGGCTAAAAGGCTAGGTGATGTTAATGGGCAGGACAGCTGTGTGGATTATGTTCTGTTATTAATATACATTATAGAGCCATTCCTCCCATGAAAGCCCAGCGTCACCAGTGCTTCCCCAACGTCACAGTGGTCAGGGAGGGCAGGGGGACTTCCCCTCTTCCCCTCTCTCCTCCTGTCCTTTTCTCCCTCTCCAAAACCCATCAATCCATCATTTAATTCTAGTTACGAGCACTGTTTCCCATCAGTGAGAGTTTGGGTTCCCGCACACTGCACCGCGGTTGCCACACCGTCCCTGCCCATTACTGCAGACAGCCCATGCAGGCCGCCATGAGAACTATTTCTGCTGGACAATATGAAGAGTTCAAATGCCATTTCTGATGAATTTACAGACATTAAGTTTCACAAACTTTACTAAAACTCCAACTCCAATTAGGTTGTTTTGAGTTGATTTATTACTTGATAATAACATCCAAACTGCAGTTTGATAAAAAATCTTGGAAAACTATTATAATCTTATTATAAACAACATAAATTTTGTACATTTCTGAAGGTGGACTGAGATGGTTTTGCATCTGAACTCTCTTATACTGTCTCAGAAAATATAATATTAGACCATTTCATACATGCCATTTTCACAACATTGTCATTTCACGACCTCTTTCCACCTAGAACAGCAGCTTTTGTTCCCATCTCAGAAATCTGGTTTTAGTCATTTTTCATGAGTTGAGATGTTCTCAATATAGTCGTTTTGTCATTCTTTGTTGTCGTAGACTGAACCCAGAGGCCAGGTATGAACACTAAAGTTTATGTATGTGTATACAAGGAGGGCATAATGTATAGCGAATAATTCTTTTGGAGGAAGATTACATACAAAATGATATATGCAAATCCCTGGAACTATGCCAAACCAGCTGATAAAACCATAATACTAAATGCTAAATCAGCCAGGCAGCAAAAGCAGTATATTTTGGACACTGATGCACACAAACTGTACGTTTCATTGCAATATTTTCAGATACCATTTAAAAACCCCACATCTAAAAACAAATAGCCTATGTTGGGAACTAATGATGTGAATGCAGACAAAGCAGTTTGGCAATATCGAGGTCTGCAAAAGCTATTGCCGACAGTGTCATTTATTGTACTGTAAGTCAATGGCGTAATGGTCATGACAGGCACTTGTGTCATAGAGGGTCAAATGTCAACAGCAGCTACTGCAGAAGCCCAATTCCCCATGCCATATAACATAGCCAGGCACTATATAAAGTATGTATATAAACATATAAATGTACATTGAATACATTATACATTACAGAACGGTCATATATGCATTTCTGTCTGTAAGTGCTGTAGTCCTTATCCAGGACCAGCCAGATATTATGCTTCTGAAACTGTGGAGGCTGACTGAGACACATCTCACTGACACTTGCTCTTGTCCTTGAAGATGAGGACAAGTGTTCAGCGTTTAAAAGTCATTTGGTGGTACCATGGGGGAAAAAACTTTTTGTAAACTTGTGTTTATTGCCGTTTCCTCAAAAGGACGATCAAGTCAGGATTAAAAGTCTTGGGCCTGAGAACGACTCCCTCGAATTCTGGGCGATAAGCATGACAGCTCAGATTCAAGCGACCAAGATTAGTCATCCCTTTGAAACTGTTCAAAGATTAAACACTTATCTATTGAGGATTTACCATGCCATTATCACAGCTGTGGGTGGCAGCAGTGAGCCAAGCTTTAGGGGAGTCATCCCTGATCTCATTAGCAGATCTATCTTCTTGCAGGTCTAATGCTTTCAGCCACCTGTGACCACTTTATGGTAAAGGAAGAGTATTAGACTCAAAGTCAAAAAGAAAAAGATGCACAAATGAATGGGAATATGAAAATTAGTTTTCCATTTTTTTTATTCTTCGCTTGTATAATGAAGAAAAGTCAAACAAAATAATAATCAAAAATCACTCACTGTAAATAAAAAAAAAAAAAGATTCGGAGTATAGCCAGCTCAATTTAAGAAATTCTTCATTGTCCAGATACAATCTGTTGCTTTTTGCCATTCTGAAAATTTCCAAAATAAGTCAAGGTCGGGAAGGATGAGACAGACACACACACACACACACACACACACATTTGTTTAGGTGTGTTTTTGTTTGTTTCTTGCTTTTGTAAACAAACCTGAATCAGGTGGCTTTTTGACTCGTGAGCACCCTCTACAGCAGATCATACACTCTGGACACATGTGATTCAAGTGTCACAGGAATCCCTAAATCTCGCTTCCCTCTTCCTAGGAGTGTGAGGCTTTTTCAATGGTGTGGCTAAGCAGCTAACAGTTAGCGGCTAACATTGTGAAAGGCGGCTCAAGCCTGGCCCAGATCTGGGCCTTTCCCAGCATAATGTAAGGACCAGGTCAGATTCAATGGGTAAGCAGGTAGTTGATTTTCTAGATAAATATGATAAGGCACCCTCCACTTAAGCACAAGTCAATCTTAGACACAGGAGCTACAACAGAATTAAAAGTGCTGATAAAACTGGTTAGATTAAAAGCATCAGTAACAGGACAAGCAAGACGAGCTTGGCAGACAACACGTCAGGTATGGGGAGGCACGTTTGATGTGTTCTCAGGACAAACCATAGAGGAAATGAGGAGAAGACCTTGGTGGAGAGGTCTCACATGGACCACACAAATCCTGGAGGACGGGCCTAATACAGACACAAAACTGGACTCAAAGACTTTGGTTATAATGAACAAAGACAGATGGCTTAATAGGTTTAATAGGCTTACTCTGAAGCCACAAGCTTACGGCTCAAGCAGTAGACCATCAAGGAGGTTAACTAAAGGAATCTCTAAGAACCATCTCTGATAATGTGGAATCAGATCATAAATCATTACTCAAAGTTCTCACCTTTCCTTTTGAATGAGTCATGCTTCAGTGGCAAAAATTGAGTTTGCTTTGTCCCAAACAATCTCTCACAGACCAGTTTGAGTCCAGCTTTGGGCGCAGTTCCTTCCCACAATACAGTATGTGTCCGCTAACAGCCTCACCAGATGACAGAATCAACATCCGACATCTGCTAACTAGATGGATGGGTTAACCTCATCAACACCCAGAATGCTGCGGAATGGCTAACAAGTTTACCATGTGACAACCCACTACCCCATAATACACAATGTCACCCTGGTAACCACTTTACCACACCAGCAGCCCCAACTCTTTCCTTCAGAGCAAAGGGGCTTGTGTTACATTCACGTCCCTTTGGAGGTTGCAGTTGTTACTAGAAGAGCGGGATACAGACCACACGCCGTCTAAAATGTGACACAAAAAACTACCCCACCAACACTGTAGACTAAAATCGAAAACTCTCGTTCCCAATCTCAGTGTCAGTTTAAAGGCGATGTACCATGAACAGCTACTGCAAGAGGGGAGCGGTAAACTAAAGAGCTTCTATATGCTATATGAGAATAACTGAGGCAGTAACACGGCCAGGGGGGTGTTGGGGCTGGGAGACATGAGGTGCTTTCATTTCCCTGCGCTCATGCCTGCTAGTCTGGCGTGAAATGAGTGCTTGGGGAGAAATGGCTGACTTTAGAAAACGGACAGGAACTAAGAGAGAGATGCTGCTCCCTTCTATTCCAGAGGTCCACACCCAACCACACTGGACTGGAGCATATGTCAGTTCAGGAAAGTGTGTGAGGAGTGTGAGTGTGTGGAAAGTGTGTGTGTGTGTGTGTGTGTGTGTGTGTGTGTGTGTGTGTGTGTGTGTGTGTCTACATGTGGTTTACCAGTGTTTTTCACAGACTACTTTGTAGACCTCTTTGTGCAAGTGTGTGTTTCTGTGTATGCGTATGTGTGTGTGTGTGTGTGTTTCTGCATGTGTGTATACTGTAGTGCAAGTGCTCAGTCTCTAGGTAGGTATTCCTACAACTTATTGTCCCACCAGGTGAGCTTAGACCTCTTGGTGCAGCCCTGGACTTCAGAGTTACAGGTATAACCCATGGGACAACAGTTCTTCATGTCAGGACAACACACCGCCTGAGAGAAAGGGAGGGAGGGAGAGAGAGAGAGAGGAGAGAGAGAGGAGGGAGGAGAGAGAGAGAGAGAGGAGGAGGAGAGGAGAGAGAGAGAGAGAGAGAGAGAGAGAGAGAGAGGAGAGAGAGAGAGAGAGAGAGAGAGGAGAGAGAGGGAGAGAGAGAGAGAGAGAGACAAAGGAAAAAAGGGAAATTAACCACAGTCATCCAAACAAGCACAAGACTAGAATGACTAAACTGTAGAGTCATCAGTAATTCTAATGAAATGTCAAATGTCAGTTACGGGGAAATACTGACTCCACTCTTTCGTCCTTTGATATTGACACATTCTGTTTGTGAAGCAGACATATTGGGCTGGTCACCAGCTGAGACCTGAGCTTAGTTTTACCCTACTGATTAAGCAATGGCAATTCTACTAAGCACGAGCTCAGGGACCGCATGGTCAAAAACTGCTTATGGACATTTTCACTCATCATTTACTGTCTACAAAGGAAACCAAACAGCACAACGCTGCTTACCTGACAGGCAAACCTTCTTATTGGAATACTGAGGTTTCGGTCAGTGATGTCTTCATCAGACCGAAGTGTCAGTGTTCCAATAACAAAGATAGAGATTGTTTCCCTCATTCAAATGAAGATGCTGCAACTGACTGGGATGAGGTCTGTTACTAGTTTCCACTGGTTATTTAGATATACAAATAGATTAGTGGAGCCGCGTAGAGTATCTTCAATCAAGAGGCTGATTTGTGTGTGTGTGTGTGTGTGTGTGTGTGTGTGTGTGTGTGTGTCCCTGTGGTTAATTTCCATCCCTGTGCTCATTGATATGCATGTGTGGTACAGGAGCTGTGTTAGGAAGCTGGACAGCACTTCTGTTCACATCTTCATTTAAATGTGTGAGTGGTGGCAGGTGTGTGTGTGTGTGTGTGTGTGTGTGTGTGTGTATGTGTGTGTCTCACTGCGCAGCTGATGGGTTCAATGGAAACAGAGGGACAACTGTGTTAAGCAGTAGACTTGCAACAGTCTACTGGTGCGTGTGTCTATGTGTCTGTGTGTGCATCTGCATGTTAGAGCCACAACTAAGTTGAAATGGTAGCTGGCCTATACGTCAGGGGTTTTTAACCAATGGGCTGCGGCCGACAGCACTGCAGGTGATCTGTGGCATGGGCTGTAGTTATGGTGTTGAAATCACTTATTGGAAACTTCGGAGAAATTAGCGCAGATTTGAGCACAGGAATCATTTGACGACAGAGCTCATATGCGCTTCACAAAATGTTCATCACGTCAAACCCAGTGTAAGAATGAACTCACTGCTGGAAAATGTGGTGGGCGGTGACTGGAATGTCATGCCTGTCACAGCCCTGCCTGGACCCTGCTCCTTGCTTGGTTGGGTTCTCCTTCTTTGCCTCCCCGACAGGTGAGCTGAGCGCAGGTGCGCCGCATTGTGTGTGGACTGAGGGCTTTAAAAGCGCTCCAGTCCTGTTCATGGAGGCCAACACATGTCCTCCTTTCCAGCACCCAACAGCATTTATGGTTCTTTACACTCGACACGTGAGTATGCACTTGGCTTGTTTGGGCATTGAGATGAGCAGCACGAAACAAAGTCAAAAAAGCTGGGTATTTCACCGGTGCTTTATTCCGCAGTCTGCAGAATGCATCATGTGCGACCATGCATTCATCACTGAAAGTAATTCTGTCCACGATACTATAAGTGCGTCACTGGAAGCTATCACATTACGCAAAGTAGTTCACACTTCAAGTAACGTCTTTTGCCCACAGAAATTGTTCTGCCCAACTTTCTCTGTCAATTTATGTGTAACGTGCACCCTGATTCTTGTGTCTACAACCGGAAACTTGACGTGAAATTTGAGCCCAGTCGCTCATGTAGAAACTGACAACTGCCAGTCAGGATTTGGCCTATCAGTCTGGATATAAGGGTGATTATCGAGGAACATTTGAAGAAGTTTGTGCTTTAGTTACAAAAGCTAGTATGATTCCGATACGTGGCACTGTGTCCGATAGATCTTGCTTCCATTCAGTAATGTCAAAATGTTCAAATATTTATTCAAGTTTAAAACGTCCATTGAAATGTTCACAGTACTTGAAAATGCCAAACAAATCTCAATGCACTACTCTGGGTGTGTGAAATTCAACACGGCACTACATTTTCTGCTAAATGTCCATTGTTCTTTTGACTTTCACAGCCATCACTCTTGAATTGAGTGTCCCTTCTATGTCTCTCATCCACCTCTGGCCACACGTGACTGGAATTGCACTTCTCAACATGTGATGAAATAGGATCTGGCATGCAAAACAGTGCCTACACACTGGCTATAAGTGCCACAAACTCAGAAATGCGTTTAACTAGTAGTTAACTAGTAGTTGTCTCTAATGAAACATTAACGCTTCAGGGAGAAGACATGATAAACTACAGTGATCAACAGTCCCACCAACTTGAAGTTGAGGAACTAAAAATCCCAGTCATTTTCGCCATTGAGAATTAGATTCTAACCCACACTATCTGAACCACACGATATAGACTTCTAACCAGCGAAGGCAGAACGAAACGATTGTCTGTGGTCATAAAAATGCCACAGGCTCACTGGGCATCAATCTTTTCATTAAACGGCTTTTATTCTTGATTTCACTCGGAAGCACTACACTACCAACACATCCTGAAGTGCATATCAGCACCTTTAATTGGTGGATAGTTTAGAGCAACTGCTGCCTCAGCTTCCCCCACAGTGGGACGGAGGAATGGCAGCAGGAAAATGGCGTCATTGAGAGTGAAAAACGATCAGGTAAAACATGTGTTTCTTCAGTGTAAAGTTAAATCGGCTCAAAGCAAACAGTAAACAAGTAAACATCTTGATGTCCTCAAATCAAGAAAGTGCTTGGTGAACTATCATTCGTATAGAAATTGCAAATCACTTACAAAGGTTTATGGGATAAGTAGTTCCGGTAACACTTTTGACAAGAGTGACATGAACCTGTCAAAAACATGACATGTATCATGAACATGTAATGACACTTCAAAATGTTAATGACTGTTGTCATTAAGAGTCATTTGGTTTTAGTAATGAAAAGCTGACACAGTTTGGGGGTCAGACATTCCAAAAAACGAATGACATTTTTTGTCATGTGTCAACTTTAAATTCATGTTTATGACAGGCTCATGTTTCTTTAATGGCGAACACCTCAAGTAAAGTGTAACTGTAGTTCCTTTACTAAAGAGAATAAAATGTGCTGATGCTGACGCTAACGCTACAGCTAATGCTAAAGCTCCAGACAATGCTGGGTGCCCATCAGTGCCCTACCCTCTTGTAGGGACAGCAGGCCCAGCTGTTGGGGGAAGTTCTGCAGCAGGTCTGGTCAGTCTCGCAGCGGGTCTCAGTGTCACACTGCACGTCCTGAGAGGGCTGTTGGGACTCGGACAGTGGCAGGAGGGGAACCGATGCGGCTTGGCCTGAGGGCTTCACACAGGTGCCAGACTCCAGCTTACAGGTGTAGCCCTGTGGGCAGCAGTGTTCGTGGTCGGTACAGCACACAGCCTGGAACAAGGACAGGAATATTAGACACACACACGGATGCAAATACACATGTACACACACACGCACACGCACACACGCGCACACACACACACCCTTTCAGCTTAAAAGACATAAAACATAACAAACGGTGCCGAGAAGAGTTAAGGTCTGTGTGTGCAGGTATACAGATAGATATGTGTGCATTTGTGTGTGTGTGTGTGTGTGTGTGTGTGTGTGTGTGTGTGTGTGTGTGTGTCCATAGACTGACCTTGACTAGTGGGCAGCAGCCCCACTCTCCTGTGGGTAGCTGGCAGCACGTGGAGCCCAACGCACAGCTGCTCTTGTTGTCACACTTCACGTCCGTCACGCCCTCTCTGACCTCTGACCCCTGTGACCCTAGTGCGACCTTCGCCTCCTGTTTCCTGAACCAGGGAATCTCAAGGCGACCTTTAGTGCAGGACGTGTGCTTCTCGTCACAGGTGAACCCGCTGGGGCAGCAGTGCTCACCTGTGCTGCAGCACACCGCCTAAGAGATGGAGGGAGAGAGAGAGAGAGAGAAAGAAGATGAACAGAGGGAGGAAAGAAAGAGATGGGAGAATGAAAAGACAGAGGGAAGAAACCATATGATAAGGCAGTTTGAAGACGAGAGGAAGGGGTAGGTTTAGGGGGAAAAAACACAGAAAAAAAAAGATTAATAAAAGGAATAAAAAAAGACAAGATGTATAAAAAAAAGACTATCTTAAGACAGCATTAAAGACAGAAAGAGGAAGAGTAACAACAACAAGCCATCAGCATCTACATGCTTCATAATGACATTCCCTCCACCAGTTCCCCTCTGACATCACTTCCTGTCCCTCTCACCTGACGGAGCGGGCAGCAGCCCCACCTGCCAGCCTTGTGCATGAAGCAGCAGGTGTTGTCGTCAGGGCAACTGGTGTGCGCATCGCACATGAGCCTGTGAGAGGGTGAGGGCGCCGGGGCCCTGAGGCTGGCATCAGCACTGGCGCTCAGGGCGGGCACCTTCCTGACCATGGGCAGGGGGCCGCTAGCACTGTCACAGGTGCTGGCTGCCAGGTTACATACGGTGTCATGGGGGCAGCAGTGTTGGTGGTCCTCACAGCACACAGCCTGATGGGAGAGACGAGGGTCAGTGCTAAGCAGCTAGCAATAACCAGTCAGATGAGGGCAAACTCATTTCTTATCAATTCATCTAAAGCACACGTGTGTGTGTGCGCGTGTGTGTGTGTGTGTGTGTACACACACACGCACACACGCTCATGTGAATATGCATTTGTACATAGGTGTGCATATTTATATTGATACGTGTGAGTATGTGCTTAGGTGCGTGCATGTGTGTGTGTGCGTGCTTGTGTGTGTACAGTATGTCTGCATGTAAATTTCCATGAGGTGTATATATTTGTATGTGTGTGTCTGTGTGTGTGTATATGTGCCCAGGTGTGCGTGTGTGTGTGTGTGTGTGTGTGTGTGTGTGTGTGTGTAAGCGTGGAGGTGTGCATACCATTGGCAGCGGACAGCATCCCCATTCCCCACCGGCTGTCTTGCAGCATGTGTAATCGTCTGGGCAGGTTGAGGTCTCGTCACACTTCTGATTGGGCGGCGCCTGCGTCCTCTTCTCCGTCTCCAGGGGGAAGGCGGGCGTCTTCTCGAGCCAGGGCACAGAGGTCAGGGGGTCAGCGGGGTCGTCACAGGTGCTGGCCCTCAGGTTACACACCGTGCCGTGAGGGCAACAGTGGAGGTGGTCTGGACAACACACTGCCTGGGGGAGGGGAAAACAAAAACCTCATGTCATGACCTAGTTAGACTACACAGCACGAGTCATATCACCATGGACGTGAGCTGGCCTTGTGGGGGGGGGGGCCTACATGCTACTAGTGTGCAGTTTGGACAGGTGGGTTGGAGGCATTTGTAGATTAAAAGCTGCTTCAAAGTTCTGCACAGTACTGTCTCAGACATTTTTTATATCACTAAACTATTTAGATTATACATCAAGCATGTAATGTTTCTATTGTAACTCATCATCGTTATTTATCAGACTCAAAACATTATTAATCATCAAAGTTTGTCAGTGATCATTTATTTCTGACCAAAACAGCTGGAGACACAGATGCAAGCAGCGTGGAAGAGCGTCAAAGGTCACCAAAAATGGCTTCTGCTCAACCAATAAATGTCAGACAGGTTTGTTTGGGGTCAGCTGGAGACGACAGTAAGTAAAAACTTACTTTAGCAAAAACATACCCACTTAATGGACAACCTATGGCTCCCATCTGGGACATGCCAGCTTCATTCTTCCTGTTTATCTAAGATATGCAGTGGATGAAAGCAGCTGACTGTTTAACACACACACACACACCAGGCTGAGGGTCTGATGAGGGCATGCGAAGCCCTTTAACATCATGGTCACTCCTCAAAAACTCCACAAATTCAACCATTCGTTTCATACAAGTAATCTGTCTGTCACTAATCACATTTGTCCGTATGGTACACTGAATATTCCGTAATTTCCAGATTATTACCAAAGGCTGATACACTGATTTTGTAAACTTTTTTGAGGTTTATACACGGGTCAGGGCTATTTACAGAATTGAATTTCTTCATCATGATTGTGATTCAAAAGGTTATGTTTAGTAAACTCAGATTAATACATGGTTGAGGTCAACACAAGGGTTTTGTTTTTTCAGTTTGCATAAAACACTGACCTGAGGTTTGTTTATAGTGCGACTTATATTCAGGAAATGACTGTGCTTATTTATCCCTCTTGTGGCGAGCCAAATACACTGGTCCACGATATGCTTACAAATGTACTGGGATAATGTATACTGACAGACACTCAGGTAGATGCCAGATCCACTGTTATACTATACACTTTCAGAGATAGCAATATATTCTCACAGACTCACTGGTATTTGCCAGATCCACTGGTAGATTATACATACCAGATCCACTGGTATACACTTAGTGAGAATCATTGACTGAGCCCTAGGGACTGGTGAGCATGTGATCAGGGGTGGTGAGGGCTGACGAGTTGTGACAGCAGTCATAACCAGCCCCAACTGACCCAATTATGAACACACACACACACACACAGATCTGACTCAGCAAGTCATGACCACACTGAGGGACAATGCTGAGGAGGTCATTCCAAGTCATGGAGGTGTGTGTGTGTGTGTGTGTGTGTGTGTGTGTGGAGATACAATGAGCTACCTTAACAAACAAACAAACAGACAAACAGACAGACAGACAGAGAACAAAAGAGGAAAGTCATACAGGGAGGGGGTGACATGCAGTGGCTCTTACCTCCTCAAGGGGGCAGCAGGCCCAGACGCCTGATGCCGTTTTACAGCAGGTGCTTCCATCAGCACACGCTACTGAGTCATTACAGGCCACCGCAGCGGCTATGGAGAGAGAGAGAGAGAGAGAGAGAGAGAGAGAGAGAGAGAGAGAGAGGAGAGAGAGAGAGAGGAGAGAGAGAGAAAAGAAAGATAGGGAGAAAGAAAGACAAATGGTAACTTCTGAGTTTCCTTTATCAGGAGTTAAAGGGAAGCTAACAAGAAGTAGAAATAGATGAAAGTCCAGCATCCCCTCCACACACCAACGAAACCAAAAGTGTTTACGTTCACCTTCTTCTGTTCCTCTGAATGCCTGGACAATACAGCACACTGCATAATCTCTTATGTGTACTGTCACAGTGTGTGTGTGTGTGTGTGTGTGTGTGTGTGTGTGTGTGTGGTAAAGTCTATGGAGTGGGTTTGTTTTTGCTAAATGGACGATACAGAGTGAGAAATGTGAGTGTGTGTGAGAGTGTGTGTGTGTGTGTGCGTGTGTGTGAGAGTGTGTGTAAGAGAGGTGGGGTGGGCTTCACCTCTGATCTGGGGCAGGGTTACGGCAGGGATTTTTGTTGCCCAGGCAACACGTCCATTGGCAGACACACAGGCACTGTGGGCGAGATCACAGGTGGTACCCTCTGGACAGCAGTGCATATGGTCAGAGCAACACACCGCCTACAGAGAGACAATACATATGAGTGCATGCACATGCATGCACGCGCACGCACACACACACACACACACACACACACACACACACACACTCACACTCACACTCACACTCACACTCACACTCACACTCACACTCACACTCACACTCACACACCCTCTGGACAGCAGTGCATATGGTCAGAGCAACATACCGCCTACAGACAGACAATACATATGAGCGTGTGCACGCACGCACACACGCACACACACACACACACACGCGCGCACACGCCCACGCACACGCACACGCCCACACACACGCGCCCACACACACGCGCCCACACACACGCGCCCACACACACACACCCTCTGGACAGCAGTGCAAAGCAACAGTGGTCAGAACACTGCCTATAAGCAGACAGCACGCACGCACGCACACACAAACACGCACGCGTGCGCAGCTCATGGGCTGCTTTTGGTCATCATGCAAGCAGGGCTCACTAACAAAGGTTTCACACATTCACCAACCTACATAAGATGCCCCAAATATGAAGAAGAAAACTAGTCACAGTCATGCACATGCAATGAGGCAGACAAGAGTTGACACAGACACCTTGTTTACCTTTGGCATGGGGCAGCATCCGTAGCTGCCGTTGCCGAGGACACAGCAGGTGGTCTCATCAGGACACTTGGAGATTTTATCAGGGCAGATAACTGGCCACCACAAGGCAAGGAGGGGAGAGACACACAGCACACTCACGTCAATCTCAACCCCCTCCAGGAACCCATCTCTCTCTCTCTCTCTCTCTCTCTCTCTCTCTCTCTCTCTCTCTCTCTCTCTCTCTCTCTCTCTCTCTCTCTCTCTCTCTCTCTCTCTCTCTCTCTCTCTCTCTCTCTCTCTCTCTCTCTCTCTCCCTCCCTCCCTCCCTCCCTCCCTCCCTCCCTCCCTCCCTCTCTCTCTCTCTCCTCCCACCTCTCCACTCCCACACACCTACTTGAGATTGTTAGATCTTACCATCTTGGACAACAGGCTCCTGAATGAGCAGCGCAGGCTGTTTTGGGGCCAGAGGTGTGTCTGTCTGTGTGTGTGACGATGCACACTTCTTCTGTTCCAGGTCACAGGTGGTGCCGTTGGGGCAACAGTGAATCTGGTCACTGCAACACACAGCCTAATACACACACACACACAGACAGACAGAGCCTTCATCATGGAACAAAAGACAGATGGTAAATGAACTGCATTTAAATAGTTTTTCTACTCCTACAAGTACTTAAAATGCATTACAGAGTATGCCTCACATTCACCCATTCACACACCAGTGACAGAGGCCGCCATGCAAGGTGCCAACCTGCCACCAGGCGCAATTTGAGGTTCTGTATCTTGCCCAAGGACACTTCGATGGGGTCAGGTGGAGCAGGGCTCAAACCTGCAACCCTACGGTTGCCGAACGGCACCTCCACTAGGACTACGATTCCCACGATATGGAACGTGTGGACGAACACATGGAATCCAGATATAAAAATGGAATTTTCCTATGAAACACTGACTGCTTTCCTAATCCATCACTGAAAACACTGATTGCTTTCCTAATCAATCATTGAAAACATTGACTGCTTTCCTAATCACATTATATGTAGGCCTACACTACAAAATTAGTCTATTAATGATGCTGATAGTTTTATATCTATATAGATTGATGGGCTACCCTATATCTGGTATAGGCTGAGAGGGCAAGGTGCATGTTGATGGGCCCTCTGTCCCTAATAACATCTGACATGCCTGGGGTTCAAGCCAAAGAAGTTTTTGAGTGGTTAAAAAGACCAACATCCAAAAATGAAAAAAAAAATGAAAAACTGAAATTTCTGAAAAAATAAAATGTAATTTGAAACAAAAAAAACAAAAAAAAAAAACAGATTTCAAAGGGCCCTACTCTACCACCTGCGCCACCATCGCCCATGATCTGGACAAGAACATGCCCACTCACACCAGGGTAAGGACAGCAGCCGTAGACTCCAGACTTCATCAAACAGCAGGTAAAGCCGTCAGGACAGGCGGACTTGGCACCTGGACAGGTGATGGAGCCTATACTCAAATCTACACACACACACAGAGAGAGAGAGGGGGAGGGATGAATACACTAAACTGGGTTACACACAGATATGTCACAAATATGTACACACACACACACATTATGACATAGGTGTGTGTGTGGGTGTGTGTGTGTGTGTGTGGTGTGTGTGTGTGGTGTGTGTGTGGTGTGTGTGTGTGTGTGTGTACCTGATGAGCGCGTCCTTTTGTGGGCTCGGAACTTTCTCCACATGGGCATGGCTCCCAGTGTGTCGGAAATACACTTGGAGTGTTTCAGATCACACTTAGTGTTCTCAGGGCAGCAGTGCCGCCTGTCCTCACAGCACACCGCCTGCACTCGCAGAGGGATCACAAGACAGCATGAGACAGCAAGATCTACACTCCCACATGTGTGCAACAGGTCCTGGGCCAGTTCAAAAGACTGAACCCAGGAAGAAACATGAATCACAAAAGCATGAAGAGCAGATCACACATGTCACAGGCTGGAGCAAAGACGAACCAGGAAGACCAAGCATGAGGGATCACAAGACAGCATGAGAGAGCAAGATCTACACTCCCACATGTGTGCAACAGGTCCTGGGCCAGTTCAAAAGACTGAACCCAGGGAAGACCAGAGCATGAGGGATCACAAGACAGCATGAGAGAGCAAGATCTACACTCCCACATGTGTGCAACAGGTCCTGGGCCAGTTCAAAAGACTGAACCCAGGGAAGACCAGAGCATGTGGATATCTTGTTTGTGTGCTTAATAGGTGCAAGAAACAACTAATGTTTCAATGCACAGCATTTCCTTCGAGTCACCATGCATGTGTCTAAAGTGGTATAAATCACAGTTCACAGCATAGGCTTAGACAAGAACATCCTTTAAAACTGGTCTTGGGATGTAGTGTAAAGTGTGTCATGACATCAACGAGCAGGTTTGACTCTTAAATACTTCAATTTGAAAGTTCTTCAATCTCTCCTCGAGTTCCTTAATGCCATAATGCTCCACATTAGCCAACATTCTATTTCCCATAATACCTTAAAGCATTCCATTTCCCATAATGCCTTAGAGCATTCCATTTCCCATAATGCCTTACTTTTGCCAGGGGACAGCATCCCCAGGAGCCATCCAGGAGCTGGCAGCAGGTGGTGCCATCTGGACACTCGGACTCCATGTCTGGACAGATCACTGCCCGCACTTCCTCCCACGGCTGAGACACAAGAGGTGGAGAGACAGGCACGTCATCAGACAGCTCAAACTAAGACAGAGAGTTGGCTGAAACAGTGCCTGACTAAAAAGTGGCGTCATGAATCATGAAAAAAAGGGGCTTGCAAAAGGAGTCTTAAATGTCTATGTAGTTATGCATAGTAGTTATACTACATAGTTCATGTCAATTTATACTTGAACTTGCATTTCTGATTGGATGAGACGCATTCTACGCGTCCCTAGGGGTGGAAATACCCCCCAGTACACCATGGGTGACTCTTTACAGCTAGTTATCACTCCGCATTTTCCACTGAATTGATCGACATGAATGTTCCAACATTTCAAGCAAGAGAGCAGTGATTTTCAGAACTTTTGTCAGTTTATCAGTTCCCTTTGGATAACGTCTTAGTGGAGCAGTGTGAATATGCAGCTTGGAGTGTGACATGCAGACAAGCAAGCAGGTGTGTGCACAAGCACATTTTAGCCACTCTTTCTGAACTTCCAACGATTAATGATGAACATGAAGCAGAACGTCACTCGACTGACAATCAGGAGACCCAGGTTTGCTTCCTGAAGCCCACGCTGCCAATCTTTACAGAATTAATTGTTCCACTGTTATACAGCAGACAACTGTTTTCCAATAAACTGTTCATGAGCTGGACTCTGACTATCTGCTCAAGGTCACGATTAACTCTAACTAAGAGGAGATGCGTGGTGAGCGTGATGTTCTTAGGCTGTTATAGCCTTAGGCAGTCTTAGGCAGTCATTAACTTCTCTGGGCCCATACTCAAAGAATTTTATAGTGCTAAAAGAACTCTTAAATTGCT
The DNA here is from genome assembly GCA_015244755.2 of Tenualosa ilisha. NCBI lineage: Eukaryota > Metazoa > Chordata > Actinopteri > Clupeiformes > Clupeidae > Tenualosa > Tenualosa ilisha. The sequence goes on along the minus strand of PYXC01002240.1, from coordinate 261,395 downwards.
TTAAAAGTTGCAAAGAGTTTTCTCTTGAAACTTGTTCACAGAGCTGCTGCGACCTACTTTTAGTAAATAAGTCTGCAGATAAGATAAAAGCTCTGTGGCTATGGTTGATGCCAGCTCTCATGTCCGAGCCTGCTTGCATTTCCATCCATGACTAGCTGATGAGCAACAGGTGTGCGAAGGTAGATGTGTACTGTGATATGGAGCTACATTTATGATGACATGTCTGCATAAATAGGAAGTAGGCTAATTGAGTTTGATTATGAATAAAGTGCACATATTCTTCAACAAGGCTTTGGCAGAGTTACTGCATCCCTTGCAATCTCCATATTCATTCACTGATGACAGACACCTCAGATATGTGACTGCATGTGCATTTCAAAAGATTACAGGTGGGCTACATACAAATTGTTGCCTTCAGATGTTTTGTGAGTTAGGAGTCCTCTGGATTACATTTTACATTACAGTTATGCATTTAGCAGACGCTTTAATCCAAAGCAACTTACATTTGTCAACTATCAATTACATCAGGGCCAGTCTCCCCGAGAGCAACTTAGGGTTAAGTGCCTTGCTCAAGGGCACGATGGTGGCTGCCGAGATTCGAACCCACAATTACCAGACTACTACCACCCTAGCCAGGTTCCTTAACCGCTACGCCACCACCACCCTCTGGGCTACTTCTAGGCTGTCCCAGACTTAGGTGCTACTTTTAGCGGCAAATTTCTAGGAGTCCTACGGCTACAACTGACACACCCATTACTTTTAGGAGTTTCTCCTATTTTCACTTGTTATGAGTTGCTTTTGGCCTTAAGACTGTGAACATATGTGCTGGTCTGGATTAATCAACTGAGATCTTTATGCCAATGATTTAAACAATGTGTCAACATAAGGAACAACATGATGTTCACACATACACACCGCCAGTGAATGCAAGCTAGGAAACGGCAAGCATGCAAACACACTCACATGACCCAGATGCATGCACACACTCTTCTTATGGCTGTGTGTGTGTATGTGTGTGTGTGTGTGTGTGTTGAAACTAAGGGGAGGAAGTGGCCATGGATCTGTATGAAGCAGTGAAAGTGTGAGTGGTCTAATGGTCAAGTCACAAAAGAACTCTAAAAGTGTGTGTGTGTGTGTGTGTGTGTGTGTGTGTGTGTGTGTGTGTGTGTGAGTTTGTGAGTGAGTGAGTGAGTGAGTGTGTGTGTGTGTCTGTGTTTAAAGTTTCTAATGCTCTCTCTATGTATCTGAGGAACAGCATATTTAACAGAAAGCTTGATCATGAGCACGATGGGTCATAAGTCCATGGGGTTGTTCAGAAATGGGATGACTGAAAGCATTCTAGCAGTGTGTGTGCGTGTGTATGTGAATGTGTGTTGAGAAGGTGTTTTGAAGCTTTCTCTGAGAACAAGAATGTCAGCACCATGTCAGAATGTGTGTGTATAAAAATGCATGACCACGCTTTTGTGTGTGTGTGTGTGTGTGCACACATGTTGGCAGGAGTGTGTATAGGTGCTCACACTTACCACAGTTGGTGTGGGAGGTGTGGCTGGTCTCCTCTTGACTAGAGGCAGAGAGACGGTCTTGTTGACACACTTGGAGTGGACCAGATCACACAGCGTCCCTTGGAAACAGCAGTGGAGATGATCCGAGCAGCACTCCGCCTACAGAACAACAACAACATCATCACCAACATCATTATCAACAACAACAACCTCTTCGCTTATCAATTCTACTCTGTTCCACCCAACTCTATACACCAACTCTATACACATCACCACAACTTTTTCAGCATCAGCTCTCGCTCTCTCAGCTCTCTCTCTCTCTCTCCACTCACACACACACACACACACACACAAACACACACACACACACAGCCTAACATGCATAACAACAAACACATATACACATAGACACCAAACACATACACACACACAGTCTAACACGCATAACAACAAACACATATACACATAACACCAAACACATACACACACACAACACACACACACACACACACACACAGTCTAACACGCATAACAACAAACACATGCACACAGACAACAAACACATATGCACACAGACAACAAACACATACACACACACACACAGAGTCTAACACAAATATAACAAACACACACACACACACACACACAACACACAGAGTCTAACAAAAAAAACAAATACATAAACAAACACACACACACACACCACACACACACACACACACACACACACACACACAATCAACAAAAAAAAAAAAACACAAACACACACACACACACACACACACACACACTTACATTGGGCAACGGGCAGCAGCCGTAGCCTCCAAAAGGGGTCTGGCAGCAGGTGTCTCCATCTTTACACATGCCCCCATCAGGACAAATGAGCGCTGAACACACACTCACCAACGCCAGCACACACACACACACACTCACAGCACTCATCTGCAAAACACAAAGAGGAACCAGTAAACAGTAGAACCAATGCTATTATTCAGACCAACCTAGACTGAGAGACCAAACAACCCCCCAACCCCTCCCCAACCCCAGTATTTGTAGAAATACAATTTGGCAAACAGACTTTAAGAAACTCAACACCTTGAGTTAAAATCTGATTTTGAGTTAAAAAAGATTCTTTACTTCATAGCATAAGAGGAAGTTAAAAAAAAAAGCTGAGAAAAGAGTGAGAACGAGATGGCACGCACGAGATTGCACATTTTTTGTCGTCTTGCACACTTCTGATCCTCGCTCAGGCTCTCTGCTCCTGACATTCTCTTCCTGCCTGTGTGTGTGTGTGTGGTGTGTGTGTGTACACTACTTTAAAGACGGGTGAAACACAGAGGATAAATTCCTGTGTATGTTTGACCCTGGCCACTAAAACTCAACATCGTCTATTCACCATCGTCTTCCTTTCACTCCCATACATTTCACCCATCTCGTGTTTGGAGTGTCTATTTAAAGAAGAGAAAAGGCTTGTATGTATATGTGGGTGTCTATGCGCGTGTGTGTGGTGTGTGTGGGGTGGGGTGGTGGTGTGGTGACAAGCACAGACTCTGCAGAAATGAGAGCGTGAGTGAAAAGCATGATGACCAAAAGAGTGCAAACACGCGAAGCACCTGAACAGGAAGAGATATTGCTAACACTCACACTATAGTCGAGGGGCAAGTAAGCATGGCGTTGCTTCAGGGAAAAAAGTATGACAGAGAGACAACAGATGAAAATGCACATGACTTGAATAAACTAGACCACAATATGTTGGCTTTGGATACACTTCAAAATCTGTCTGAAGCACTGGGAAACTATTAACTATACAAGGTATAAGTATAAGTATAACAATAATTTTGTCATTTTGTTGATAATTTTGATCTTCATACAGCAAGGATATCACATTTTTACTCTGGGGCATTCTAGTCGATTGTGACCTAAAATGTCCGCTAAAAAGATCCCCTAGAACCTAGGATTTTCAGAAAATACAAAAGAATGGTCAAAGCCTATTAAATGCTTTATTTCTCAGACTCTGTAGAGGATGAAATAAAACAAACAAACAAACAACATTTGAGAGCCTTTAGCTTTGTCTTGGATTTGGATTAACTTGCTTAGCCATGATCTTCCAGTGTGCTTTCTGAAAGTCATTGGTTACAGGCCTTAAAATGGACAAAATGATTGAAAAAGACATATATGCTGCTCCAGGTCTTACGGGGTAAAACACATAGATGCAGCCCCAGGTCTTAAGGGCTTGGAACAGGGTTCTAAATTAGCACCAGCCAAATGCTGGTAAATTTTGAAGTTGCGAGTAGATTTTAAACAGAAAATACTAATTTCCCATTGAATGGCTGGTGAATTTTGACAGTTTACCCGTCAGTTGCTGGTAGATTTTCACATTTCAAAAAGTTTATTTTGACCCCTGGCTAGGAGAGCACACCATGTACACACACTATGAAACATGCATTATGAACATATACTATGAAAACACACATTATGAACACACACACACTCTAGACTAGACTGACGGGAGTTTTAGCAGTGAGTCAGTTTGACTAGTGCGGCAGCTCTGGGTCATGTCCCTTCACAGTATAGCAGAGATGTGCCTTATCATAGCCACTCCACTGTGCAATACAGGGCTGACCAACATGGACAGATTGTGCCATTTCTCTGCTCAACTTAGCAGTTTCTCCGTCTGACTGAGGTGTGAGTGTAAACATAGCTGACTGGACTTAAAGACAAAGGGTGCTTACTGAGGTATGAGTGTCAACATAGCTTACTGCAAAGACACAAGATATTTACACAGAGTTCAGTCAATCGTTTGTGCATTAAGTAACACTCACCAGGCTTTATACATATTGTGCCATTAGACTATGTGTACCAATATAACTCAAACCTGCTGAAAACTTTCCTGGACAATGCAATATACTCAGATCACATTAGTATACAGTCAAAACAACTTAATGTGGATGAAAATCAGATGACAACAGATCACACTCCATGGCATTACCCATCTAACTGAATTGCTGCAATGACATAATGTGTCATCCCAAAAAGGAAACCAATCTATAATCTATAATCAATCTGTTTTAGCATATTACAAAACGAAATCTGCATGAGAAAAAAAACCTGCATGAAATCAAAGTAAAATAGCGACACATTACAGAAGCTCTATTCATTTTCTTTGACTCACCCAGCCCAGTGTCAGGTTAAAGCCTCAGATGAAACATACAGTTACACTCACCTTGTGTAAGTTTCTGTCTCTCAGCGGGGGGATTCCAGGCAAAAGTGTTTTACTGGTTAAGATGCTCTGAAGCGTTGCATACTCCTCTGCACTTTCACTCTGAAAGCATCACAGGGAAGGTGATCATTGGACAAAAGACCAACAGTACAAATACATTGTTTGGGTTCCCCACTGAGCAACAGTGCAAACACCCAGTTTCAAGATTAGTGTCACATGCTACACTAAATTACCCCTCAACAATGCAGAACCTATTTTTTACTCTATAAAAAACAATGGCAGATTTAAAGGGAAAAAGCTTTATGAACTTTCCAGAGGACTGCAATGTTTGTGATGCCTGTTTCCACTGATTTTTATTCGTGTGCCATCTTAAATAGAGAGCCTAAACGAATCAGTTTTTAGCATTTTGGGAAAAGTGTACATTTTCTGTGAATCGCAAAGCTGCCATAGCCCAATTTGTATGAGTAGGCTACCGTATTTCTTGATGCAATGCCACAGAGAGAACCGACCATATTTATGATATAGGGTAAGTCAACTCTGATAAACAATAATCATAATAATTTTAAAAAATCATCAACAAAGGTACTTGGTCGTCTTAATTACAGCTTTGAAAAACAATCACAATCTACCTGAACACAAATGTATCTATATGCTATCTTTCTTACAGTTTACTAAGTTTACTATGTAAAAGCATAACAGAGATCTGTCAAAGTGCTAAATGTTATAATTTTGTTCGGTGGAGAGGATTATATGAATGATTCACTGGAACACATTCCGTTTCTTGGCTAACGTTAACAAATTGCAAATTTATTTGAAACTCTTCATACTAGTCTGTAATACAATTTAAGCAGGTCAAGTTAATCAGTAACGTCATATAAATCAACATGTAACGGGCTTGCCCTAAGTGAACACTTACATGAGCATTGCCAGTTCCATTACCAACTTAGCCTAACACTAAATGAATTTAAATGTCTTGAAGTTCGTCATTATCTGCCAGATTATGCAGATGTCTATGTCTATGAAGGGAAAGTGAGCTTATAGTTAACGTTATTTTTTCTTAATCAAGGGGCAACCTGAAATTCAGGCAAGCTGTTTCCTATTTACCTGGAACGTCATCTTTTAAAATGTCACGGGTAAGCAATTAGCCATTAGCTTGTCTGCAGGCAAGTGTATTTTAGAGATATTTCAATGACTTCGTATCCAACTGTCACAAAAAAACTATAGCCTCTCATCGTTTCTGCAAAAACCTTGCTAACTTACTAGCAAAACCCCCTGAATATTTACTTTAAATGATCCGGGTTTTTTTGTTCAGGTGACATGACATGCTGAGTGAACCTTAATCTACCTTACCTTTGAATGTGGTTTCAAGAAATTCAACGCGTAAAACTAGAAGGGATCCGTTATTGTCTCTGTGGTTAGCTGATCGAGAATGACTTGCTACTGAAGCTGATAATGAAATCACATGATGCTCTTCCGGAGTCATGTGATTACCCGTGAGCGCTGGACTTGTTTGCGAAAGACGCAGCTTATTCATTGGCTACAGCGCCTGGGTAACAGTGAGCCAGTAGGCCGTGTCCGTGTCTATTTTTCTTATGTTTAGGTCATGATAGCCTGTGATTCTGTTCAACAGCGTTCTATGAAAAATGTCAACAAAATTAGTGTAAACAGATTTCTTTTATTATCATTTTTTATGAATGTACATAATCAAACGTCATTGTTAATATCATATTTTTGTTACAAACAATTAGGCTATAGTTTTCACTGAATGCTTCTCAATGAATTATTTCTTTTTTATTTTCACATAAAATTTCAATAGAATCCCATTGCAGTAAGCCAACCAGTCATTAAGTGAAATGGCTTATTTTTTTGTCCTGAAATTTGTAGGCAAACAAAAGTCACAACAACAGAGAAGTGAAAATGCTGTCAGACGAAATAATACTACTTACAAATTGGGAAACATTATGTCCAAGTCACCCGCATCACATCACATAGTTTAACAATGTACACCTTATGGACATGGGTACACAAGGAGTTGTCAATCATTGGGAGAACAAAGGAGATGTCCAGTGATGGCCTCTCATTCATTTTAGTGTGGTGGTCAAGCCAAACGCATGTAACTTGTCTGGCTTTCCGTGATGCCTGTGCTGAGGTCTGCAATGTCCCTTAATGTTTATTTTCCAGTTGGGACTATTTTGAGCTATGTGGGATATGCTTTCTGTTCATTTGATCTCAGACTATAAAAGCAAGCAGTCGTCAGGCATTATGTCTAAAGCATTTCAGCTATGGCACAACACAGTGCAAAGAGTATTAGAAATTCAGCTATAGATGGCACAGCGATTTACATCTTCAGGGGATGTGCAGTTGGTCACGGGTACAAGACCACAGTGTGTGTGTGTGTGTGTGTGTGTGTGTGTGCAACCCAAATTTGAGTTGAGGTAATATAACTGCAACATAATTAGTAATGAGGATTACTTCCATTCAAATGGTCTATCAAAAGAAATTTTGAACAGTGGAACATGGAATCGAGTGGTTTTAAAATATTTCATGCAGCATCTCTGTAAATGTTTGATGTTCACAGATCACTGCCAATAATACAGATTTGTCAGCAATGGGGCCATCATCATTATCATGGTGAAAGCTGATATTTCAGCATCGTCCAAGGTCAAGAATCATGGGTAGATTCCAGCCCAGGGCAACTGGACCCGTGCCCAGGTAGCCATATACTGACAGATCCCATAATCCCCTGCTCTCCTGACAGAAATCAATAAAGGAATTATTGGTGATGTGTTCTCAGATACAGGGACTGTGTTTTGGGCATTCATCCCAGTTTAAGCAATTATTCTTATAAAATCCAGTAGATCTTCAGCAGATTCTCAGATTACTCATGCTACAGCTACAGCAGAAATGATCTTGAAGTGATGATCTTGTCTTGTCTTGTTTACCTACCCCTCTCTTGTTTTAGCTACCCCTCTAAATGTAACGTATAAAAGCATCCATGGTGAAGATAATTAAAGTCATCATCAAAGTCATCATCAAAGTCATCGGTTTTGGGTGACATCATATTGCATTTCAGATGATATCAAAGGGCATATTCATTTCATTACACAGCCCTAAAGATTCAGCACCAACAGAAACAAGTAAGGAAGAAGGGGATAGAGAGAGAAAGACAGAGAGAGAGAAAGACGGGAGGGAGAGAGATCATAACAAACACCTAAAAGAAAACTCATTATTAAAAGAAATAACAGACATCTGGTAAGGAAGGTTTCCACATGGAGTTCACAGCACTAAAATGCAATCGGCAGTGATGGATTTTGAGACATTAGTCTTCAAAAACACAATGTTGGACTCAAAATGTCTAAAAATGTCCTTAAAAGTCTGAGAGAGAGTGAAGGAGAAAAAGAAATGAATGGCTTTAGAAGTGCTTCTCCTCTTAAACTTGGCATCTTGACTCAGGGACATTTCAGTGCTGGGGGCATCTGATCTCAATGCTGTTGTGATGTGACTGTGGCCTCCACCAACATGCAGAAGAATGTTTCCACTACATAATGATGCTCAATGATCAAATCCTATCTACACACAGTAGCCTATATCATGCACATATAATAATCTACATATACACAGAATCCCAGAACAGCAAAAGCGCGCTCACGCATATGTTCCCATTTTACCGCCCGATTCATGAGACCAACAATGGCTAAGTGATATTCACAGCCCTGGGCAGCAGCCCAAAGACTCCTTTGTAATAGTGTGTCTCACTGTAGTCAGTGTGTAGACATAACATAGAGGGACGCCTATGTTTACCAATATAAAGTATCGCCAAACGTTGGCCACTCTTTGCATCCGGTCACATTTAGCCAATGAGCTCCAATCTAGGTACAATGATAACAGTGGTACATCCTATCTGATAAATGCGTGTCTTAAGTGCAGAAGGTATTTGTCCTCTCCCCTCCTCTTGTCTTCTCATCAGGGACGCCACCTGTGCCTCTCCCTCTAGCCTATGTGGGATCAAGGCACTTACAAAGAGAGATGCGACCAGGCGGCTGTGTTTGGATGTGTTTCATCTTTATACATTCATCTTTGAAATGCGAGGGTCTATCATGTACAGTGAGTGCATCCAATGCAAACAATCAGAGACAAGGAAGTTTGCAGTCAATGCCCTCATCTAGTGAAGTCGTAAGAAAGGTGTCATGAATGTGACAGATTAATTAAAGTACAAAAAAAACTTTTTAAAATCTATTGTCTGTCATTTTGTCAAGTTACAACTTGAGAACAAAAATGATACAATTTTGATACAAGAGTGATAAGGTAATGTTCCCCAATAAACTCTGCAGCCTCTTTATCGCCCTCTACAGTCAGAGTGTCTAGATTCTGTTTCATCTGATTGCAATATATTTGTTTACTATTTCTAGACCTTGAACAGAGATTTGAATGCCATCAAACACATGAAACTGCCAACACTTCTCATTGCTATACTCTCTCTTCTTTTAGAAACATTTCTTTTTTTAACAAAACACTGCAAACTACTAGGCTAGCGCTGCTGTAGTACCCCAGTTCATTACTGTTTTTCGCTACAGTCCTATGTCAGGGTACTCTCCTAAGGCTTCAGTTTCCCCAACTACATTTTCTAGCAACTAATCAGCAAACACAAAATGAAGGCAGAACTAATAGGTCTACAGTACAAACAAATGACCCACCCACCGCAAAGTGAAAATATACCTATGGAGAGTGTCCAGACTCTTAGCACAAAGTGAAGTGAAGTAAGAGAGTCTGGTTCACCAGGCTAGCAAACTACACTTCTATCGCATCTTGACTATCTATTAAACTATGGAACAGATTTTGTGACCAGATCTGTTTAACAGATCTAACTGAGTCTTCATTGGAATCTACTTCAGGATTTGTTCTAGAAGAACCAAGCACATGTTGAGATCTTGTTTCTATGTGTGTTGACTGTACTTTCATATTCATATGATACTCCTGCAGCAACCAGCTACATTTCAAACAAGTCTTATGGCTCAGACAACCAAAAATATCAAAGACATTACAGTTCACCCCAATACTGATGATGGCCAAGGGATCAAGAAATTAAAGACTCTTCTATGATACTGTCTATTGAATTCAGTCAAATTCCATTCAAATACTATTCTAAATAAATATGAAACCCCGTGGCAATGATTAAGAGGTATGTACCAAAATTCTATGAAACATCTATGACAGAAGAAATATGGCCTTATTTGTACAGACACAAAACATTGTAAACATTATGGGCTGGGATGCTGTGTATATGTGTTCAGAGTAGGAACGACATGTGTAAATACACTAAGGACTTTTTGGGGGAATAGCTATGTCTTATACTGCATTTTCAATTCTGTATTCCAAATGTATCTCTCACAAAAAAACAATGAAAATCTTCCTCTACGCTCCAGAACAACGAGATTCTCTGGCATTTTTCACTACTCGTCTGGCAGGGTCATCACATATAGACACATCACCGTTGATTATAACACCACTGGATCACTGAAACAGAACAGCCTCAGGAGCCATTTGTATTTCCTAATGAGGGGAGAAACAGGTTGGATTTTGTGCTTTGTTTCACTACATGTTACTGTAACATCAAAGAGGGAAAAGGAGGATTAGCCGGCAAGCAAGAGACGAAGTGTGGCTGAGATGCTTCCAAAAATCTTCATGGCTGACTGTGGATGTATCCTGAATCCTTTTGTGTTAACGCTTGAGTGAGTTGTGCTTCTGCTGACCTCAGAACTTGTTTCCAAGTTCACTCTGCGGATAGATCTCAAGACCCACAAGAGAGATTAAATGCCAAAAGTGTGACCCTGTGTGACCCCAGATTGGTTGTTTTCATGGCAGCCATTCATTTATTTCTTGGCGTGGAACACCATGAGTGGACGCTCCTCGTGCCGTTGCCATGGGCTCTTCTTGTTTTCGTCCTTGTCGTCGGGGTCGTCTTCAGGACTGGTGACCGAATCGCGTCGTGACTCGCTGTTGTTGCTGCTGCGTGAGCTGTTGCCACGGCTGCGACCTTTGCGATTTATGGGCGACCCCCGGGGCTCATCCGGACCCTCGTCCAAGAGCGGTGTCAGCGGGTTCTCCAGCGGAGAGCTGGCTCCCATGCGAGCCACACCCCCACTCAGCTCCAGGGCGTCCTGATAGGCCAGTTTGGAATAGGGCTTCACACCGCTGCTGGTGTTACCGTGACCCCTCCGATGCCCAGTGCCTGAGCGCTCGTCTTTCCCGCTGTCCTTACTTCTCCGTGGGGCAAAGGAGGACGAGGAGGAGGCCGGCTTGCGGTCTTGGCTCTCCTGGGAGATGGTGTCAGGGCTGTAGTCCTTGCTACTGCTGCTGGGCTGCGTGTTGTGGGTGGAGGTGGAGAGTGTCGTGGGTGTGGAGTGCGAGGACGTGTGCACCAAGGTGTGCCCGAGGTCCGCGGCGGCAGCACCCACGTCGATGTAGGAGTGGCGCACATGCGCGTTGGCGCGGCCGTCCAGCGAGATGAACCAGGCGCGCGGGTGCTGCTTCACGCCCAATTCCAGAAGCTTCTTCTCAGTCAGTGCCTGCAACTCACCGTTCATCTGGGCCATGGTGGAGTCGTTGAACAGCACCGGGATGTGCACTGAGCCTGCCGGAGCTCCGGATGTCCAGCTGCTGCTCTCGGAGTCGTCTGGGGACGAGCCTGCGTGCTGGACTTGCTGATGGGAGCCCTGCAAACCCTGATGGTTCCCCCCGCTGGCTCCACCTTGGCCTTCCTTGTCCCGCTCTGACAGGGACTGGCTGTCTTTGCCCGCTTCTCCTGAGGCGAATTCAGAGGACAGGCGCATGTAGTGGGCAGGGATGACCAGTGTGGGCACCATGCTACGATAGATGTTCTCCTTCATCTGGTCCAGAGAGCTGCAGAAGATGATTTGACCCGGCTGGGTGTTCAGGGACGTGGGCCGAGCCAGGTGGTCCCCCGCCTGGGACACCTGGGAATATTCCGGAGGTTTGTCAGGAGGAGGTGACGGCGGATCAGAGGTGTATCCACGGTTGTCGTTGGCAACATTTCTCCTGTGGTATTCTGTGTCTTTGTCTTCGGCAGAGCCGTAGGTGCGGCCGTACTCATCTCGGATCATGGGGGGCTCCAGTGTGCTTGTCTCCGTGGCACGGTGCACTTTCATGGGGAAGCTCTCTCCCTTCACCGCCCCCTTGGAGCCCTTGTTCTTGGAGTGGCGAAGCTTGTGGGCCGGCACGTGCTTGGAGAACTCGTCACGGGCGGTCTTGTAGTCTTTGGAGGGCGAGGCCTCGGACCGCACAGCGTCCTGGTCGCTACTGGAAGCGCCTGCCTCGACGTGCCCACCGCAGATAAGGTTGAGACGAGACATCGATGTCCCCTGGTCCCGCCTGGAGCCGTTCAGAGCCACAGAGCTCTGGAGCTTCCCCTGCTGCCGCCGGGGTTTCAGACAGCGCCTCCTACAAGCACAATATGAGAGGGAGCAAACCACCTTCAAGATATAATCTCATCACCATAGCACTCGTTCAAGCCTCTATTTTAACTCATTATCATCACTTTGGCTGTAATACAAATTAAGCGTTTCATGTCCATACAAAGAAGGGACCTGCTCAAAGTAGGGCTAAAATGAAAATTGCTTTATTATGGTTATGATTGTATTAGTATAATATTAGTATAATCAGTATAATATTAGTATATTCAGTATAATAAGAGCTTTGGAACATCAAGCTTCTGCTTCTGCAACTAAACACAGATTGTCTGTCTGTGCCTGTCCATCATGTAACAAGGACTTCATTTTGAGCACAGCTCATGAGATTTGGGGTGTATAGAGCGGCCCAGACCCCCAACTCCCCCAACCTCCCCCAAATCCCCCCGCCCCGCCCCTTACAGTACCGGCAGTAGTAGAGAAGGACACAGAGCAGCACAAGCACCAGCAGAGCCAGAGAGGCCAGAATGGAGAGCAGGAACAGGGTGTGGTAGGCTGTGATGTCCCTCAGGCCCGGGTGGCCAAGGCCAGATCCTGCAGGACACAGCACAACAAAGCTAAAGCTAGTGCAAAGACAACTGTTGCTCAGGACCATAAGATCACAGACCATAGGCCACAGGCCAGACAAGAGCTGTTCACTGAGCTTCTCTGGCTACCTCTGGCCTTCAGAGTGACTGATGGATCTGCTCCCATCTACCTGACCACCCTATTAAAGCCATGTGTTATTCTGTTCCTCCAAGGAACATCGGCTAGCACTGGCAAAACCTTGCAGAGGTCCTGACTATTCTCATCTGTTGTTCCACGCAGGTGTAATAACCTTGCAAGTGCAATCAACGATAGGGAAACCCTCTCCACCTTCAAACATTCTTAAAGACGCGGCTCTTCCGACTGCCTCTTCCCTTAACACCTCTAACTACATGGAATGCACTCTGTCTCTTTGTCTACTGCACTGCAATTATCTTCTGACTGACAATTTGCTGATTGTGGTGGTGGTAGTAGCGTAGCGGTTAAGGAACCCGTTAGCATGCTAGGAGCCTGAAAAGTTGTGGGTTTGAATCCCAGCTGCCACCTTTGTGCCCTTGAGCAAGGCACTTAACCCTAAGTTGCTTCAGGGAAGACTGACCCTGAACATTTGATAGTTGCCAAAATGTAAGTTGCTTTGGATAAAAGCGTCTGATAAATGTAAAATTTAAATGATAGCAAGTCGTGCTCTTAGTAAGATTTTAATTGTGTCGTAGCTTGAATGTTAATCCTCTTGTTGTAAGTTGCTTTGGATAAAAGCATCTTCTTAGTGCATTAATGTAAACCTAAATACATGTTATACCTGAAGTGGAGGGGAAAGCTGCCACCCAGTAGCCCAGCTGAGAGGCCATAAACTCCCAGGTGAGCTGGGAACCCTCTCTCTTAATGTAGCCTGTGCCATTCCTCAGCCACACACCTGAAACACAAAACACAGTGTGTGTATTTCTTCGTTAGGCGGTGTGTGTGTGTGTGTGTGTGTGTGTGTCTGTGTGTGTGTGTACCTGTCTGTCTGTGGTAGACCCACACAGGTATGCTGGTAGGGCTGCGGACTCTTGAGTCGGAGGGCAGTGGGACGGACACATGGAGCGCCTCGGTGACTGGCACCGCTCGGCCCTCGCGGTCAAACAGCTGGGCGCTCACCGCTGCCACCGCCGTCAGCTCCATCCAGCCGCTCTCTCCTCCTGGACACGGGAAACACACACACACACACACACACACACAGATAGATACATACACACAAACAGATACATCACACACACACACACAGATACACACACACAAATACATCAACAACACACACACACACACATAGATACATCAAAAACACACACACAAACAGATACACACACACGCCACATATAAACACAAAGAATTTCACACACATGAAAGTTGTCCAAATCACATACACACACACACACACACATACACTTATAGGAGAACTATACCCATTCTTTAGGTAACTTCACTTAATAATCATTTCACTGCAGTTAAAGACATGAAAGAGGTACTTCTGTCTGTCTGTCTGTCTGTCTGTGTTGTCTCTTCCTCAATCTTTATCTTTGTTGAAACTGCTTGTGTGTTGTGTGTTTTTGAATGGACCTGTGCTGTTGATCTCCACCCCCAGCTGGTATGGGAAGCTGGCCAGCTCGTCGTGAGCCATGGTAGTGGTGAGGACAGCCGACACGTCGGCGTAGGAAGCGTTGAGCGTCAGAGAGCGTCTCTGCAGCTGGACACGTGGCTGGTTCCTCACCCCTACACACACACACACACACACACACACACACACACACACACACACACACACACACAGGTGGACACAGAACGTTAAGACAACAAACCCTAAGTTCATGATGTTGTCTTGTTGCTTTAACTGATTTATGTGTGAACAAGCCTGACTAGGTTATGTCAACATGTGTTTATGTGTAATAACCCATATTTGTGTAATAACACATATTTATGTGTAATAATCTAATATTAAATGTAAATGTGTCAACATGTGTTGATGTTTAATTAATGTGCTCTTCATCTGCTACTAAAAAGCTTCACTGTGGGTAATAAACAAACCCGATTAGGAATCTGCTGTCTGTATAACACTGTCAAAAATATTTGGGCTTTTTTCCATGAGATTGACAACTGAGAGGTGTGAATGAAAGTATCTCACTTGACGCGTGATTATGTGAATCCCAACGTTAGGCCTAGCAGGGAATATGAAATACATGATCACATTTTGAAGTCTGTATTCTGAAGATGTCTTGCACACTCTTTACAACACAGCAGGTCTCAAGAATGCCCACCGAACTTCCTCTTTGACTGTGCTCCTGTCTTCATACTTCTCCTAAGTAACCCTGGTGTGGTTTGAACCATAACACCAAAGTCTTCTTTTAGAAAGTGCCAGACACTTTTTTTTACATCTGAGGTCATATATGTCTTCACCTCAGAAGTGGTTAATCAAATGGGTTTGCTGTGTTCCTGTGGTTGGTTTTATTCGGTTTAAGAGGCCCCCAAAAAGTTCCTGATGGAAACAAACTTGCAGCACTGTCAGCTGTTGCTATGGAGACGGCAACAGGAAATGGATCTGTCATGAGGATGAAGTGAGGGTTCAACAGAAAAGGAGGGGTGTGAATCAGAGAGGGGAATCTGGGAGACAGAGAGAGAGAGAGAGAGAAACGTGAAAATGGATAGTGACTGAATTGGAGGGAGAGAGGAAGTGAGACAGAGAGAGGAAGGGAAGAGAGACAGAGGAGGATAAGAGAAAGTGAATGGAAGATGAGTTAGGGGGATAAATTTGGGAATAAAAAGAAAGAAAGAAAGAGAGTGGTAGAGTGAGTGACAGCAAGGAGAAAGAGAGGGACAGAGGGAGGTAGAAAAGGAAAAAAATGTGTAGAGACAGTGAGTGGGAGAAAGGAGAGAAAGAGAAAGAATGAAAGAAAGAGCAAGAGAATAAAATGGAAAGAGACAGAGAGACTCTAGAAGAGACCAGCTTGAACACAAAGGCTCAGATCAGTTACGGGAAGAGAAGAAAGAAAAGACAAGGTGTGAATTTCAACAAGACAAAAATAGCAGCACACCGAGAGAGAGAGAGAGAGAGAGAAAAAAAAACAGTGAAAGACTGTGAGGGTGACAGACTGACTGCACCCCAGGGCAGAAGACTGGAATCTAACATTTCCCCCCTACTGCTGTTTAAGGCTTTTCTAGCAATCTCCTAGCAATATGGCTGATTATGGCTGATTATTCATCTTCCCAGCTAGCTGGGTTAAATACTCCATTGGAAGTTCGCTTCAGTCACTGGAGGTTGCTACTGCTGGACTGAAACAGCAGCTCTAACCCTGCAAGTCGTGCCATTAGGCTACAGCAGAGAGCTTTGAATGTTTGAATATTCATTCATTCATTGACAGTCTGCTCCTCCAGACGAATACAGTCTCTGCCATGAGAATGCAGATACAGATCTTCCCCACAGCAGCCATTGATTACTGCTTCATCACACATAGCCTAATTACTTATGCATAACGCAGTAACAATCCTGTGTAACATAGCTGATATATTATTGGCATCATACTGATGATGTTGCAATAATCTGCTACATTTTCTGTGCTCTACACACAATCAATATATATTGTAACTTGATGACCACAGTTACATGCCTTTGTATTTTAACAACTTACCTGGGGATCCACGAAACACCTGGATGATGTCATCATAGAGGATAAGAGTGCCTGGCCTCTCAGCAAGCAGGTACAAACTGACAGATGCATACACTAAAAGACAGAAAGAAAGAGAAAGTGGTGGAGAAATGATATTAAAAGAAATATGAAATGAGAGAGAGGCAACTGTAAGACCACTATCACCACTCTGAACATACAGTACTATCTAAATGTCCACTATAACCACTCAGAATATACAGTACTATCTATATAACCAGTCTAGCCACTCTGAACATACAGTACCATCTAATTGACCACTATAACCACTCAGAATACACAGTACTATCTAAATGACCACTATAACCACTCTGAATATACAGCACTATCTATATAACCAGTCTAGCTACTCTGAACATACAGTACTATCTAAATGACCACTATAACCACTCTGAATATACAGCACTATCTATATAACCAGTCTAGCTACTCTGAACATACAGTACTATCTATATAACCAGTCTAGCTACTCTGAACATACAGTACTATCTATATGACCAGTCTAGCTACTCTGAACATACAGTACTATCTATATAACCAGCCTAGCCACTCTGAACATATAGTACTATCTATATGAGCAGTATAACCAATCAGAACATAAAGTACCATCTATAAGACCACTATAACCACTCTGAACACAGAAAACAGTATGTCTGAGTCACCAGTATAGCCACACTGAACACACATCACCACTGACCAGTATAACCACTTTGCACGTGTACTGCAGTTTGAGTGTAGAGCACTGTGTGTGTTGGATGTGGCAGTGCACGCGATCAAGCTGTCTGGGTCTCGTGCCAAAGTGAAGCGCCTATCAGCTGAGCAGAGAGAAAGCCTGAGGGCACGGAGGCACACACAGAAATGTTTAAGGCCTCCGTCATGTTAGTGTGGTTATGTAATCTGTGTGTGTGTGTGTGGGTATATGTGTGTGTGCATGTGTACACGCATAGATGAGCGTGTGTGTGTGTGTGTGTGTGTGTGTGTGTGTCTGTACACAGTGAAACTCTGCACTGATGCACTCTGGGAAGCAGAGCCCACATGGCCACAGGCACAGAGGCACCCAGACGTGATAATTATGCCACCCTTACAGAAGACCTAGCCAGGACCTAACCTGGTCCTAAATTTAATTATGCACACCACACACACACACACAATTGGCTTTAAGAGCATCAAATACAACATGCATATCTATACCCTTAGTTTTCTGATAAGTCATGTAAGTCATTGACTGCACGCTGCACAGATATATTCACACTATTCTGTCCAAGGTGCACAGATATATTCACACTATTCTGTCCAAGGTCACAGGGCTACATAATGCCAGTCATCTGCTGATCAAACTGATCTGTTGCATTTATTTTCCATTTTGGCTTCTCCCCTCTAAAACCATATCAGAGTCTGTGCCTGTCTGTGTCTCTTGAATCATTCTATTCAGGGTCATTTGAGTTTGTGATGGATCTGCCCTCCCCCAGGCTGGCGTCAGTGAGGGTAACATCTGCATGGCAACTGATCACTCACGGGGGATGCGGTTGGCATGCCAGGGCACGGAGTTGGTGATGTAATCCCGTTTGGAGGCTGTGATGATCACCAGGGTGCCCGGCCGGTAGAGGAAACTGACCACAAGCATCCCATCACTTCCTGCTTCGCTGGAAGCCAGCACGCTCTGGTTGCCGTGGATTTCGACAAAGGCGTGTGAGAGGGGTGAAAGGTCACTGCTGTCAAAGACTTGGACTCTGACCTGGACCTCTGCAGAGACACAACACCAGAGGCAAACAAGATGAGAGAAAAACAAAACAGTGTCACAAAGCCTACTACAGCGGTTGGGTGTTTTCTCGGAGCTGTATTAACTCATTGTGCGGCCTGTGCGCTACAAGGCCCGATGAGGATACGAGGGCATGTACCTCGTGTTATGCTTTGTGTTGAACGAACCAGTACACAAAGCTATCACCCGAACACAGCTTGCGGAAATCGTTGGCTGGGCGTGGGAATTATACGGAGCAATTCCTCCCTTGGTGGTCTAGCCTACAATTTGACATCTATGTTAAACACCCTGATAATTTTATTCGCATGTCATGGTTCATATCTTTGTTTGACAGACAAATGGCAACACGTAATTCTATGTGGAATTGACGAACAGTAAAAGAAATCCAATGATGAATATCTGCCTTTGTATCAAGGAATGAGATCAACAAACAATGCATTTCATATCGACCACATAATAACGTCGCCCATTTAAATAGGCACCATGCTCTTTTGTGATGTAATTTTTTAATAAAACAAGCAGCAAGCCATTGTTTTCTGAGTGAACTGAAAGGCAAAGCGCAGACAAGCAAATGTTGTAGGTTTATTGCCCACGAAAAATGCACCTCTAGCGTTTTCTAATTTGCTATCGCCTCTGAGCCGTCAAAGCCACCACTCCCGGTCACACCTATCTCTCCATCCGCACTCACCAAGCGGTCCATTTTCGGCGATGGATTTACTGAATATTCCCCCCACGTAGAAGCACAAAAGAAAGGCGAGAAAACGGCAGCTGTAAGGCGGTGCCATCCTGTAAGCTACATCCCTATATCCAGACTGGCTTCCATGACATACCACCCATGTCTTTTCCCTTTCCCTTTTTCAGAGATGGTTGTTGCTATTGGCGACCCGCATCTTCTCGTCTCCGACGCCCTCTGCCTTGAATGCTGTTGCCTCTCAATTTTTCTAACCATCTCATTGTTTGCGCGGAGAGCTCGATAGAGCGCCCTCTAATGGCGGCAACTAATGCTGTCAGAAAAAGGTATGTGCTCCTTGAATCAACCCACATCTTCAATGTAAACGTTCCCATCAAGTTAATTGTTCTTGAGACTGATTCTGATTTTCGTTTACTAACGCGTCGACCGAAATATATTGAACTTTTTTGCTTTCCAGCTTTATGTAAACAGACAGCGTAGGCAATTCAGTCGACTATCTCCAAGTAGCCAATACCGGCACATATCACAGCCCCCTGCATTTCAGCGTTGTTTTATAGAGGAATGCTCACTAGAGGGCAGTAGTATCACACTGTTAAAGTGGCAATAGTTTAGTATTAAAATGGCACTTGCAAGGTCTGCTTTGCCAGTCGAACGCCAAACAGACTTTTATATGGGGACAGAAATAAAATTTATGGCACTGACGCAATAGTGTGATAGAGTGTCTTT
This sequence comes from Tenualosa ilisha, assembly GCA_015244755.2. Lineage (NCBI taxonomy): Eukaryota > Metazoa > Chordata > Actinopteri > Clupeiformes > Clupeidae > Tenualosa > Tenualosa ilisha. The sequence goes on along the minus strand of PYXC01002240.1, from coordinate 241,793 downwards.
TTGAATTGCACAATCACAATGCTTTCTAACAAGCTGAGATCGGAATTCTGCATGATTAATTAAAAAGCATAAACACACACACACACACACACACACATTAGGCCTACCCAAAACTACCGTGCCAAGTAAGCCTGAATACCCCATTGAATTTAGTTTGACCCTCAAATCCCAGGCCCCAGTTAATGGGTTTATTCAGGGGTCAGGACAATCTGTGGGAATTCATAACAGAGCCTCTTGTGGTCACGACAAATCAGATTTCTGCCAGTGTGGATGGAAAGTCTGTTGGACAGCAGTAATCACCACGGACGTTACCTCTATTCGGGTAGCCTTTTTTGTTTGGAAAGACATGCTGAAAAGTTAATGAGATGCCCAGAAGTGGTTGCATTCACAATTGGACAATACATTCCTCTGAAGAGAGACAGGCTGAGAGTGCAACAGCGAGAGAAAGAGAGAGAGAGAGTGTGTGTGTGTGTGTGTCGGGGGGGGGCTCTTCATAGTTTTTCACACACAATGTGCTGACTCGTCGCAAGTAACACTAATAAATGCCATCAATGTGTGTGTGTGTGTGTGTGTGTGTGTGTGTGTGTGTGTGTGTGTGTGTGTGTGTGTGTGTGTGTGAAGCGGCTGGGTGTGAGTGCAAGTGTTTTTGACATTGTAGGATATTTCGGGACCGAGCCAGCAGATGATGTAAAAGATGACAGGCTGAATTTCTCTAAATGGGACACACACACACACACACACACACACAAACACACACACACACACACACATTTAGCCCTGTGGGAGTGTGAGGATTAAATCTCGTCAGCTGTAGTAATTACACACACTGTGTTTGTTAATTAAGACAAGAGGAGAGGAGATGGCCAGACACATTCATCTGCCTGCATGCTCGCCTTTTTGGGAAACAATTTCCATCATGCACACACACACACACACATACACACACACACAAACACCTAAAACTGTGGGATTGATTCAGGTAATCCCTTGATGGTGGATTAATTAATAAGTGAATGAGACTGAATGGATAAATTGATGGATTGGTGGATGGATGGATGGATTACAAACTGGAGGGGAGCAGAGGGAGGCAGTGGGAAATAGACTGAATTAGTACTGGTGTGGTAGAGGGAAATAGACTGAAATAGACTGAATTAATACTGGCGTGGTAGAGGGAAATAGACTGAAATAGACTGAATTAGTACTGACGTGGTAGAGGGAAATAGACTGAATTAGTACTGGCGTGGTAGAGGGAAATAAACTGAATTAGTACTGGCGTGGCAGAGGGACATAGACTGAATTAGCACTGAATTAGTACTGGCATGATAGAGGGAATTAGACTGAAATAGACTGAATTAGTACTGGCGTGGTAGAGGGAAATAGACTGAATTAGTACTGGTGTGGTAGAGGGAAATAAACTGAATTAGTACTGGCGTGGCAGAGGGACATAGACTGAATTAGCACTGAATTAGTACTGGCATGATAGAGGGAATTAGACTGAAATAGACTGAATTAGTACTGGCGTGGTAGAGGGAATTAGACTGAATTAGTACTGAATTAGTACTGGCGTGGTAGAGGGAAATAGACTGAAATAGACTGAATTAGCACTGGCGTGGTAGAGGGAATTAGACTGAATTAGTACTGAATTAGTACTGGCATGGTAGAGGGAAATAGACTGAATTAGTACTGAATTAGTACTGGCGTGGTAGAGGGAAATAGACTGAAATAGACTGAATTAGTACTGGTGTGGTAGAGGGAAATAGACTGAATTAGTACTGGTGTGGTAGAGGGAAATAGACTGAATTAGTACTGGTGTGGTAGAGGGAAATAGACTGAAATAGACTGAATTAGTACTGGTGTGGTAGAGGGAAATAGACTGAATTAGTACTGGTGTGGTAGTAGATTAGGGGCTCTGCTGAGATGAATGGATTTCTGGACATGGGTGCAACAGATGGAGGAGGAAGAGGAGGGTTAACTGTTCTCATGGTGAGAAAGAGGAGGAGGATGAAGGTGAGCTCTCTGCTGGTGGTCCAAAAGATGATGATGGTGATGAGGAAGGTGAATTTAGGTTAAGATGATGGTGATGCAGATGATGATGATGATGGTGATGATGGTGATGATGGTGATGATATGGTATGGCATGATATAAAATGGCGTCCACTTATTAGATTAGATTAGATTCAACTTTATTGTCATTAATCATGTATAAATACAGGTAACGAAATGCAGTTTGGCATCTAATCAGAAGTGCAAAGAGCAGCAAGTGCAGTATATACAGTATGCAGTATGTACAGTTAAAGAGCAAATTATATACAGATAAGAGTAGTAATAATAAATAGGCAGAAGAGCAATATACATGTAAGGTGAAGAGATAGTAAGGGTAATATACAGATGTGCCATAGAGATTCAATGTAAGGGCAATATACAGATGTGCTATAGAGATAGTTATGCACAGATGTATTAAGTATATACAGATGTGCTATAGAGACAGTTATGTACAGATGTATTAAGTATATACAGATGTACAGATGAATTAAGTATATACAGATGTACAGATGTGCAGTTCAAGGGCTATAGCAGCATAGCTATAGCAGCAAAGTGTGAGGTTCAGTGGGGAGACAGAGTTCAGTAGTGTGACGGCAGTGGGGAAGAAGCTGTTCCTGAACCTGGTGGTTTTAGTCTGTAGGCTCCTGTAGCGCCTTCTGGAGGGCCATGACAATGTCGACCCTGAAGAAAAAGATGGTGATGATGATGAAGATGATGATGGTGATGATGGTGATAGTGGTGGTGATATTATTTAGTGTCTCGTGGAGTCATTGTGGTTCATATTTTTGATCCAAATACATGCAGATGGTATGGTCTATAATGTGGATGGCAGTAACATACAGACCATATTTACAGTGTGTGTGTTAATGCCCTGGGGCAAAGACACATGTCTGAAGCAAGCCTTTGAGTTGTGGGTCGTGTTTGTTGCTCCTAATGACACAGTACACAGTCCAGTACTTTCATCTCATCTGCAAATATAGTCCTTTCAACTCGTCTGTCAGCCACTGAATTTATGACCATGTTATCTATCATCAGTCACAGAGCCTGTATTTATAAGCACAGAGTGAGACCTGTGCGTAATCCATCAACACAACAGATCAAAAGACTATAGGAAATCAGTACCCATGATGCACTTGGGTGTAAACACTAAATCATGCAAGCATCATCACTGCTTTGGATCACAGAAGTAGGGGCCTGCTGGCGATTTTGCCGTCTAAAAGCATGACTAGGCATGTGCTATTAAATCATGCATGTAAGATGTCATTACAAATAAGCTGTAAAGCAACACATCTCACAGTTTAAAGCACACCTTTTTACAAGACCCAAACTCAAGTCAGTCTCATCAGATATGACTTGATGCCCCAATCCAGGATAAAATCCTCGAGTTAGTTTCAGTCATTAAGTTTCCATTATAACTAGAAACTCTGACATACCTTTGTGTACCTGTGTACATAAACTAGTAATTCCAGTTCAGAAGCGCTTCTAATCTGTGATCCTAATTTAGCTGCTTTCAAATACAGTGTTTATTTATTTGACTGTTTGTCTTATTTTACTTCCTCAGCGCACATGGTTGGTGGGAGTACTGTTAAAGAGATCCCTGACTACTGAGGCTTGTTAGCATTAGTACTGCTACATCCGCTACATAAGCGTGATCTTTTTGGTTTTATTTAAGAGTTTAGAAAATCTGTTTACTCGTAAACTGCCACTGTTGTAAAAAGTGACTGGTTGAATCTAATCAAAGTCCAATCAAGGTGCATCAAACAATACATGAGCAATCTGTTGCGCCACATCATCCATATCAGCTTGGTGATGTCACTTTTTACCCAGAAAGCATTGAGACGTAAATGCAGTGGCATCCTACAAGCTCTGCAAATGTGGGGATCTATGGCGTGCCAAATGTCTCATCATTATTAGGGATCTTCTAAAGGTTTTAACACAAAAGAGGTTTTAAATCCTGATACCAACACCAGTCTTACAAGGCCAACAGGTCTTACTATTCAGAGGTCCTTGTAAGTAAAAACAGTGGGGATAAGTGACTTTTTGAATGTTCACTCTGAAATAATATGATGCGAGCGCACCTTCGGAAAGCACAGTTAGGAATAGCAAGTGTCTGTTTGTAGTTTGGTGTGAGGTTTGCCCCCTTTGCTGTCTCAGTGGGGGATGGCATTGTGTGGTATATGCCATGTTGTTGCTGTGGCATTACAGAAGACCCGCAGTCTCAGTCGTGTGAAGCTGTTTTGATGTGACTCTGATGTTTGCATTTCAAATACTACAGTCAAGTGGCAATGTACCTTTAACCTACTATTCAACGCTGACAGAAATGTGTTTATGGATGGAAGGAGAAAAGAGAGAAACAATGTGAATAGACAGAAAGAAAGAAAAAAAGAAAGACAGAAAGAAAGAGGGTGAGATGTTGATGTTGATATGGAGTCTGTAAAATGATACTCCATGGTCTTTTCTCCAGATGTCCTCTCCAGCTGCGCTCTGTGGGAAACCTGGATTTGAGAGCGATTACACGGCCTCTTCCCCTGCACAAAGTCGGCGCGGAAAGATCCTACTTTAAAAACTGACATACAGACGCAATCTACGCAGCGCTACGGAGCGCTAATGCTTACCAGAGAAAGAGAGAGAGATGGTGATGAACCCTAATCAGCCAAACCAATTGGGGGGAGTCGGGCGGGTCAGCGAGGGCTGTTGGTCCGTACCAACGTCCCCGCTCCGTGCAAGCGATGGCAGACGAGCACCTGCGTGACATGCCGTCGGTGATTTACAGCGCGTGCTCTGAATGGCATACCAGCAAACCGACATTGGGGGGGGCGGTTAAAGCGCACGCACAGTTCTGCGCACGTCAATTCTCGGTTCTCCCTTGACAGAAGCCTATATCATCACCACGAAATGCGAAACTCCAGAACTGGTTTCTGAACTATCTGAAGCGTCGTCTCGTCTTCCATCTCCCGCGCACTGGCACAGTGTTTGGCGAGGACAGCTTCCTGGCACTGATGCGCTGCTAACAAATGCCATTGTGTCTTCCCAAACATCGTCAAGAAGCGGAACCACAGAAAAACACGGGCAACAAAATGCAAGCATGAAACGGGTAATTTACGAGCGATGACACAATATCGCCCAAATGAAGACTCCCGGCTGACTTTAGAGTGATAGCAAGCTGAAGTCAAGAAATGCTCTTGGCTTGACACCAACCACACTTTTAATCAGATATACTTTATTAAACTCCCCCGTGACGATTTTTTCCAGTTTTTTTTCAGTCGAGACTCGTGTGAGTGTGGCTGTACAAATCCAATGGTACAAACTGCGCTCGGGCACACTCCTGGACTGAACAGCGGTGGTTTGCACCATGTGCACGTCTCCCATGACGCAACCGACCAGTGGCCGATTTCCATGATGCTTTCCCAGGACATGCTAAGCGCGCACCATTGAGATCCTGTTTTGGCAGGTGATAAACTGCAGACGACAGTTGGACGTCTCTGTGGGCACGATAAACACCTTGAAGCACTATCAACTCTTGGTTGTAGACAGCGGTGTGGCATTTCTCTTGCCTGGATATGTTTGTGATTCTTTGGGGTCCTCTGACGGGCCCCTAAAACGAGTCATACAACAGGGGTGAACAGAGGAATTTGCTTGCACGAATTGAGTTGAGCTGAAAACAAACGTGTAGGTGGGATCTCAATCATTTTACAGACTTGACGACTTGACCCATGTCTGTGCGCAGGAGAAGACGAAGACTGTTGACCGAGAACATTATGGGGTTTGTGGATTTAGTTGTGCAGCTGCGAAGAAATGTGATTTGACTAGTTTAAAGACGATATGTTTGGAAGACGGGCACTTTAAATGAAGAATTTTCACCTCTCTGATTTAGAGGCCGAACATGAGGGGAACTCTTTAGTGGATACAAGTTGGAATTTAGAGTCATTTTAATTAACGCAGTTCACTGCGCGTCCTGTGACACGCAAGGATCTAAAAAGCAGCGCGGTCCTGCCCTGTTGGCCCGTGGAATGCACTGAGTCAGAGACGCACAAGAGACTTCTCGGGACGCACAGAGAGAAGTCTTTAAGTGGCATTCAACTGGACAGTCAGCGGTGATTTGGACAGACATTCCAAAGTTGTGGTATAAATATTATGTCACTCAATCATGACTGTGTAAGATCAAGTGCGGGAGACTTCGAGAAAATGTGGTACACTTTCTCTTTGCAGGTGAGTCACATAATAGCACAAATGTGGATTTAGTGATGTTTTTGTAGCTAATATAGTCTAGATGTTACACAGCGTCTGGAAACAAATCTGGAAACAATTCGTGCAAAATGCAAAACTCGGGGTTACCTGCAGACGCACCTAACTTGCTCAAATGCTTAGTTAATATGCCAAAGCAAAAACTCAGTGTCACCAGGATGACAACTCTATGCACGGTTGTTTATGAAGCAGACAAAAAAGTAAAAATGCTTAGCTATGTTTGAAAGCTGTACTGTCACGATTATTAAGCAGGGTGAATACATTGTTTTAGTTACGTTTGCCCATCTATAAGGGTAATAGACTCTCACACAATATGCACATGCTTATTTTTTTGTTTGCCATGTATCAAAACTGAGTTAAAATGGACGTTATTGTGAAAAACTGTAGGATGTTAGATAGGATTGATATATTTTTACAGTAGTCTGTCGCCAGACCATGCAATTCCATGAAAAAAATAAAATATATAAAATAGTATATATATATAGAGAGAGAGAGAGAGAGAGAGAGACTAAAACACTGTTGCAGTGTTTTAAAACAGAGCTGTTACAAAAAGTGTAATGAATAAACTTCCATGGAAGTGACAAAATGGTATTTCACAGATTCCACATCACAACTGGTTTAACAAGTGACACTAGAATGAACTAAATCTTTAATGTTTTTGGGAGAAAGTAAATTGAACAGAGAATCTGTCTAATGCATTTGAGCCGCCACACCACTCAGTTTTGAGAATTTCAATTCTTGTTTGGGAAATGCTCCAGCAAAGCCAGTAAGAAAAAGTGTTATGTGTGTCACTAATCAGCAAGAGTGCTTGAGGAATCACATGGCGAGACTTGCCCATGCCCCGTTCCTATTACAGTCCTGTGCTGTCACCTCTCCTAAAAGAAAAGATTCCTCTATTATGCCTGCAGTGAAAACATGTTTGTGAGATTGCCTTGCCACCCTCTCTGGCTTGGCCTCAGAGAGAAAGCCATAAAGTTTAAGATGAGGAACTCTCTTGGCACAATACACGGCTTCTCTTGCCTCCTAAACAGGTTTTCAACAGCTCTTTGTTAGAAATCTGGTTGTCCCAAATATTCCAGAGAACCGTTATGGTCACCCTTCGGAATGGGCTTTAGAATGGGCTGGTAGAATCTTAAACGTTTTTGTTTTTTTTTCTGTACTGAACTAACTGTCTTAATAGTAAGTAAGCAACTGATGACTATTTTTATTTGAAATAATTGTTTGATCCCTAAAATGAAAAAAGAAAGAAAAAAAAACTAGGGTAAAATGTCAGTTAGGGCTTCCAGAAGATCAAGATCATGTCCTCATACACCTTGTTTGTACACACAACTTACTCAGCCCAAACCATTGGCAATTAACGTCATAGCCGAGATTTGTTAATTGGTTAATCATTTCATCAATTGTTTGTGACAGTCCTACCCCACGGTATGTGTAAAGTCCACCATTGTGGTGTAGAGGATAGGCCAAGAGAGAGCACTGTTCCTTTTTGCACAAGCATTTACACTGAATTAGAAACACTTTAGCAGGAATCGTAGACTCCGACAAGTGAATTTGCATGTGGATTTAGATATAATTAGAAGCTTGGCTAATTGCTATAGTGAAATTAGTGCAAAGTAAGTAGTCCTGCTCTCACTTTAAAAGATACAGTACATACTGTATTGTGCACTTATGCATTTGACTTAAAAATGTAGTTTAGTGTTTTGGCCCATAGAGTTTTCCAGAAAATGAAGATCAGTATATACACACAGATTTCCATGTGTCTATATGGGTGGTGGAAACACACTTTATAACATTTTTGTAAAGCTGTAGTTTGGCTGTTTAGTATAGCAGTGGTGGAGTGATTACACACTCTAGTGCTTGAAGCATCATGTATACAGGTCCCCTTGGTTTCCACCATAAATTTGGATTAGAAGGTGTTTTAATCCCCTTTTATCTGTCATTCATGAATATTTCTGTTAAAGGTTTTTATGCTGTAATTCTCGTCTTTGAAAGGTAGTTAGCTAACGTTATGATTACTGACATTGTGCTTGTGTTCTCCTTCTTTACTTTTCTTTGTTTAATATTCATAGTAGGCAATCTTGAAGGCCAGGCAGATGTTTCCATTGTGATTACTGATGGAGATAGAATGAATTTGTATTTTCTTTTCTCTTGTCTTGTCCCCTAATATTGTAGAAGTGTGTGTCTTACATGCCCAATGCCCGTTGTGGTGCCCAGGTGCCAGTGCCTGTGTCTACCCTAGTCCTGTCTCTAGTGTTTCTTTGCCCTCCCATGCCAGTGGGGTGTGGCTGCATTGAAGTGCTCACCAGCTGCAGTAAATGGCAGAGATACAGAAGCGATCAGAAATAAAAAAGGTGTGTGCATGTCATGCCAGTAGGGGGGGGTGTGTGGTAGGACTGGGGTGTGTGCTGAAGTGGGTCGATCCGGCTGCCAGTTGGCCTAGCAAGCATTAACTAGTGCCTAGGAGATGCCTGAAAGAAGCTGATGAGTTGTATCCTTGATAAAGCGTTGCTAATGCATAAATGTAAATGTAAATCATGCAGTATATCATAAATAAAAAAGGTGTGTGCTAGCATGGTCATGCCTAGAAGCTCCTCCAAGATTTATGATGGTCTGGAAGAGATAAACAGACAGGAGTTTAGGGAGTTTAGTAACCAAGAATAGTCATAGTGATTGTTAGCATAGCAATCTCAGCCATGACGTCTTGGGGGGTGGTAGCGTACCAGTTAAGAAACTGGCTAGCGTGCTAGTAGCCTGAAAAGTTGTGGGTTCGAATCCCAGCTGCCACAGTTGTGCCCTTGAGCAAGGCACTTAACCCTTAGTTGCTCTTGGGGAGACTGGCCCTGACCAACTGATAGTTGACAAATTGTAAGTCACTTTGGATAAAAGCATCTGCTAAATGTGTAAATGTCTCAACATGATGGAGGTGGTTGAGGTCCAGGTCCTGATAGCCTGTGGCCTACCTTTAAAGGAAGCTGGCAGGTGAAAGTCATGTCTAAAAGCTTTCCGAACTGGTTTGTTTGCGAGTAATGTCTTTGTGGAATCTCTTGTGTGCAAGCCAGTAGACTAAGCTGGTTGCCATATATGTCATAAATTCTGCATTTCGCCAGCATGTCTGTCTGTCGTTGTCCAAAAGAACTGGAGGAAATGTTCAGACAACACGAGTAATAGGTCAGTAAACAGATGATTACTTTTTGGTGGTGAGTCGGAACACCGGCTGGAATTTGCATTGCGTCAGTGACCCTCCACTGTATTGGCGGAGGTCTGTGCTCTCTGAGTGCTTTGCTAGTTTACATCTTTTCTCCTCTTGTGTGCATTCCAAAGCATGTAAACTCACAGCGCTTGAATCCCAATCTTAGGGATTAGACATCACAATGGTACTATGGCCCCTTATTGTGCTAAAGTGAAGCAATGAGCAAATCTGACTCCTCTTAATCGCCTGCGGTACATATATGGCTTCAACAAACTTCCTCCATCACACACAGCCTTTGGCAGCATGTGCTGCTGCTCCCCACAACATGTTCATCTTTTAAAGCACCTGTTCCACAGTTCTTTAGGCCAGGTGTTTTGGGGGTCTCCCTGGTTTTCTTTGGCCTGTTACAGAAACTACAACAAGTGTCTGGTGCAGGAGACAGAGCCACTGGACTAGAGCCATGGCGTGTGTCCAGTGATGGACTGACTGACTGCCACACACATGTTTGTGATCGAAAGCAAATAGAATTTCGCAAGTTCTTATTAAATTTGATTTGACTTTAGACTTCGTACTTTGCCCATTGTTTAAATTAGGTACCCATCTCATATCTCTAAACTTTGGGGCTATCAGGAAATGACGCATATGGAATGCTCTGTATCTATACCTGTAGGCTATCTAACCTGTATCCCCCCCCTCCTCCCTCTGTCTGTCAGTGTCTTTTCTCCTCCTTCCTCATTTTCTCCTCTCTGTCTCTCAGTCTAGTCTATTTTTCCTCACCCCTCTCAGGGAGAACCCCTTCTTGTTCTCCATTCATTCTTAATAAATATGGATGTAAGAGTACTTTACGTTTAATGGAAGTCTGAATGCAAGGTCGACTGTCGACTTTGCTGTGAGTGTTAACCAATAACTGTAAATAGTTTTTAATGCACAGGTCTAATATCTCTCTCTATTTCTTTCGCTCTCTCTCTCTCTTATCCCTCTCTCTCTGTCTCTCCCACCCATTCTCTGTCTCTCTATCCCCCACAACTCTCTCTCTTTCTCTCACTCTCTCGTTCCCTCTCTATCACCCCCTCTCTATGTCTTTCCCTCCCTCTCCTCATTCTTCTCTCTTACTCTCTGTCTCCCTCAAACTCTCTCATTCCACTCTTGCCCTTTATCTGCCTCCACCTCTTTCATCCCTCCCTTTTTCTCTCTCTCTTTCATCTCTCCCTCTCTCTCTCTCTCTCTCTCTTTCATCCCTCACTCTTTAGGTATCGACTCTGCTATTTGTGTGTGTGGGAGGTGCTACCGGAGAGGACACCTGTGATATGCTGCTTTCAGGAAACTTCACCAGTGAGTCTGCCACACACTGTTTCTCCATGAAGAAATCATTCTGAAGGATATAAAACAAAGAGAGCCAAGTCGACTCGACAAGCCATGTTCCTCATGGTGGGACTACAAATACAGCCTGTGAAAGATACTCTACTTCCCATCTCTGGCCCGCTCTTGCTAGTGCATGGCAGTAATACAGGATCTGTAGCAAAGCGAAAACAACATGGCCTCAGATGTTTCGTTTTAGGAGTGGGCACAGAACATCAGGGATCAGTGAAGTTAGGATTCAATAACGCCCCAAGGAGCAGACTTATGCGAAAACAACTCACTGGGACCCAAAACACATCTATACACTCCTGAGAGAACTCTGCATGTGCAACAAAGTCCAGAGGTCATGTAGAGGTTGTGTGGTTGTGTGTGTGTGTGTGTGGTAAGCAGAGAGAGACCTCACTAATCTGCATCCATCTGGGAACCCCCATCAGCTATGAGACAAATACCACTGGTCAGGTCAGGTGTATGTTGGTTGGTTGCGCAATTGCATTGCATCTAACAAAGTAGCTAACTTAGTTAGCAACTTTGGTTTTGGGACACACACTCCAGGTGTCCATATATTGTATTCCACAGGGAGTGCCAAAACACACAGTTACAGCTTAGAGGTCAAGAGGTCGTTTCTTTTCCCAGGCCAACTTTTAAAGCACCCCACTTAAAGGGGTTATTCAGAGTGAATCAACATGTAACCCTGTCGTTTCACGTCACTGAGTGCTGGTAGGTTGGTAGGTATGAGAATGACAGAATTTGGACCAAATAGCGAGACAGTAACCAATGCTAACTAATGAGGGCAAGGAAGTTTTGTTTTTCTGTGCCCCAATCAGTTATCATTCAGTCTATGGGCTGATTGAGTCTAGACTTCTCCTTTAAGTCATCTTAGACAAAATATATCAGTGCATTTGTTATAGACCTTGCGTGACCTTGCTGGCTCAATCACTCAAGGTATGTTCATATACTGAATGCAAGCATTGTTCAGAATGCTTTGCAAACCAAGGACTTTGGCCCTGCTGTTGACAGACTGTATGGTGCTTACTCCCTCAATTCATCCGTCTTGTGTGTGGAGTTAATGTCATTTAGACCTTAGGACTCACAAGTTCATCTCATTCTGAAATCTGTATGAAGCTGAAATGATCATTTGAAGAAGTTCCCCTTGATTTTGAAGTAAACCCTAAAGAACTTCCTTTGGGATATAAGGCTACCCATAAATATTAGATAGCCTGTGCCATTTGATTGGATCTGACGAGATGCAACGCTGTGTTTGACAGGTCTGGACTTAGTCCACCTCTTGGTTTGAGTCTAGCTGTCTGCAAGGAGCTTGATGCCTGACTAAGATGGACTTTACTGTCAGTCTCACAACCTCTCTGATTCAAGTCTATTTCTTGCATACTGTGACACCGATTTCTAAAAGTCTAGCAGTTTCGGCATGGTAAATAATGCATTTGGATTGACATGGTAGTCATAGAAAGAACTCTCTCATACTTTCCCCCTCTCTCTCTCTCTCTCTTTCTCTCTGTGATTGCAGTGTATTCCTTGGCCTTTGGGAATCACAGTGACCAGAATGTCTCAGGTACAGTGACCCTCACACCCTTTATCTTAAGCAACACAGACTCACAATTAGGGGTCAGGGAATCAAACCCAGGTCACTGGACCATCAGTCGAGCAATGTAACCACAGCTCCACTACACCTGACTCTTTGGTCCACCACATAATGCCAAGGATCATAAAGTAAAACCCCAGTAACTAAAATATCATAATTCATTTATACCAAGTCATTAACTCCTGCTAGGCAATATTCTTCATCACTGATTCAGTGATGATTGGCAAGCAGATGCAGTAACCCCACAGGGTTTGTTTGGGATAGCAGTACTAGCCTACCTACATGATGGTTTCCTGGATGTATGATTTGAGAACACTTTATAATAGTTTTAAAGGCAACTCAGCAAATCCTAACCAAGGACCAGAACCTTCCATTTTAGGTTCCTGATCCCTTCTTTAATGTGTTCTGTTGCCCCTGCTCTTTCTGCAGGGACGTTCTGTAAAACCTCCATTGATGGGATCGGTACCTGCTGGCCCAGAAGTCAAGCCGGTCAGATGGTGTCCCGGTCGTGTCCAGAATTCTTCCTCGGGGTCCGGTACAACACAACCAGTAAGTTCCTGAATCTCACGATCCATGATGGCTTGATTTGTGGGATGAACACTGAAGTTGACTGGTATTTAGCAGATGCCTTTACTCAAAGCAACACAGACTCACAGCATGGGATTCAGGAATCAAATCCAGGTTGCCCAGTTGTCAGCAAGCGATGTAACCACTGCTCCACCATGCTTGCAATGTTATAGGCAGTCTTCAACGTTCTACCCTCTTCAGGATGACATCTCAAGCTGGAGCAATGAATCCTTTATTTGAGAAGCTAAGGTCGTCTTTGTTTTACATACAACATGCACAATGCAAGACAAATGCTTTTGTCTTTTTAAGAGAATGAGTAGCATGTTTGTGTATGGTGCCAGGGGTTTGCATTCCACATGCCTACAGATTAGGTTCAAATAAAGAGCGTATATCTCCACATTAACAGTTTCTCTGTGCACATTAAGGCGTGTTTCATGGTGTCCTGGAAAATGAAGACAAATAAACGTATATTTTAAGGACTCTTTAGTAGCTTGTGTTTTCCTGCGATAAGAATGTGTTTTTCACTCTGACTCCAGGAGTGGATGTGTCTGAGAAAGTCTTTAAAATCTCTGGAGGCTAATTTAAGCCAAATGAGACTAACTAAGAGCATGTGAATATTTCAGGCCCAGGTAAGGTTGAGTCTGACGTGCTCAGTCAGCGGGTATGGACAGTGCAGGTGGGACAGGTTCTATTTGTGGGCCATCGAGAAAGTCAGCCGTCGCCTGAAATTGGCAAACAATCTCATGGTGCCTTTGGATAAGGCACTTACAGTTTAATTTTTAATCTTAATAAAAAAAACAAGACATTTGTATCCCTCTTCTCTCTTTCTTTCTCTCCCTCTCTCTCTCTCTTTTTCTCACTCTTCTCCCTCTCTCCTTCTTCCTCTCCTCTTCTCTTCTTTCTCATTGGTATCAGTAACGTGTGTGAGCTCACCGACTTCTGTTCTGGGGGTGTCTGATAGAGAAAGAGAGACAGGTGGACAGACAGATGGATGGACAGAAAGAGAGAGAGAGAGAGAGAGAGAGATAAGCTCCAGACTGGCCCAGTCTATTTGAGAAGTGGAAGAGGCAGAGTCATCTAGGTCATTTAAGAAATGCGCGAGTATGTGAGCACGCAAGGCTAAATGCACTGAGCACTCAGCAGGTGAAAACTGTGTTGATACAGCAGCAAAGGACTGAGGGAGGTTTGAGGGAGTACTTTCAGTTCCCTCTCTTTTACACACTCCCCCTCTCCATCTCTCTTTCCCTTCTTCCCTCTCCCTCTCTCCCAAATTTAAATTCAAATGGTGCATTGGAATAACGTTACATCATTACAACATCATTACTACTCAAAAACACACACACACACAATCACACACGCACACACACGCACACACACCTACATACACACAACCACACACACAGACATCCCTCTATCTCTGTCCATCTTTGACCCTGTATAGCCCCATGATCTCTTCCTTTTTTTTCTTCTTCTTGCTTTCTCTCCCTCTCTCCCTCTCTCTTTCTTTTTCTCTCACTCTCTTTCTTTCTCTCTCTGTCTTCTCACTTCTTCTTTGTCTTTCATTTTTTCTTTTCCACCACTCTTCCCTCATCTTTCTCTCTTATCCCTTACTCTTTCTCTCTCTCTCCCTGCTCCCTTCATCCCTCTATCTCTTGTGCCTTTTGGCTCCTCTCCTCATGTCCACATCGTTAGCAGGAGCCACAGGACCCGTCAGGCATGCATGTGCCGTCACTTTTGATTGTGGTGTGTGTGTGTGCGTGTGTGTGTGTGTGTGTGTGTGAGCGGAGTCCGGGGGGTCTAAGCCTTTGCATGCATGTGAGCCCCTTGTTTGTGTGCGAGTTTGATCCTGTGTGTGTGTGTGTGTGTGTGTGTGAGTATGTTTTTATGGACTCTTGCTTACTCTTGTGTTTTGTCCCTTGTGTTGCACGAGGAGTGTGTTTGTCTGTGTATGTGTGTGTGTGTGTGTGTGTGTGTGTGTGTGCACCTCTGGCTACCCTTTGGGCATGCGTGTGTGACTGATCCCTTTGCTGGGTAGCAGGCCACTAAAATGTCCCGTTTGTCCAAGCAGCCAAATTTGTCAGGGGTAGCAGCTTGACACCATCTATCCTCACATGCCCCCTTGTCAATCTCTTCTCCCCCTTTTCTATCCCTCCTTCCCTGCTTCTGTATCCCTCTTTTTTTGCTATCCCTCTCTTTGTCTTTTTCTTTTCTATTTCTCTTCATGTCTTTCTTGCTCTCTTTCTCTCTTACATCCCTCTCTCCCTCTCTCTCACTCTCTCTAGCCTTCCTTCTCTCTCTGTCTCTCTTACATCTCTCCACCCCCCCCTTCTCTCTCCCTCCCTCTCTCTCTCTCCCTCTCTCTCTCTCTCTCTCTCTCTCTCTGTGTATGAATGAATGTGTGAATAAATCAGGTCAACTTTATTTTTGTCCGACAGCAGGTCTGCATTCAGTACATTGCTTGTCTGTTTTGTATGTGTGTAAAAGTGTCTTTATGAGTGTCTTTGTGTGTGTGTGTGTATGTGTGTGTGTGTGTGTGTGGTGTAAAAATACTCTTCATGTCTTTATTTAGTTTAGTCACAACCGCCAAGCTGGTGTGCCCCCCCCACACACACACACATACACACACATACACACACACACACAAACACACACATAACTTGTCCAGTACCCCATCTTAGCTCCCCTGCTCCCTGTTACTGTTGATGAATAGCACTCATGTCTTCCCAGGCCACTGAGGAGGGTTTGAATGGGCTCTCGCTGTGCTTACCCTCAGTAGACAATAGGATGACTATACAGCCATTAAATGGATATCTGAAAAGAGAGCTACCACTCCAGTGAAGTGGTCTGGGGTGTGTGTGTGTGTGTGTGTGTGTGTGTGTGTGTATGTTTGTGCGCTCGCCCGTGCGAGTGTGAGTGTTTGTGTATGTTAGTGCCTGTGTGTGTGTGTTTGTGTGCTTGCCCGTGCGAGTGTGAGTGTTTGTGTATGTTAGTGCCTGTGTGTGTGTGTGTGTGTGTGTGTTTGTGTTTGTGTGTATGTATTTGAGCCTGGTGGCCCAGTGTTTTGAAGCACAAAATCAGATTAGTCACTGTTCTGGTCTGAGGCTTAAACCCGAAACGCACACACACACACACACACACACACACACACACACAAACAAACACACCACAATTCAGTCCTGTGGTCCGGGGCTCAAGCTGTGGCCTGGGTCACCATGATTCAAATTGAAAAGCTTTTTGACAGTCAGATGAAGTGTGCTGTCTGTTTAGGGACAAATTAAAGGCGCATTTGAGCACTTTTCACCAATCAACAAATCAATTCCATCTATAATCTATAAATATATCTCTAATAGATATCTCTAATAGATATTAGGTGTTGTTACACACAGTTTGGGAAGATTTGACTCATCCTGCAGCATTCTGCTCCACACTTACTCACTCCACAAGGACCATTCCTCCACCCGACACTCAAACTCACTTATTCATTTCGACCTTCTCAATTAACATCAGAAAAACAAAGCAGCAAAAACAAAAACATTTAGAGTTTCCTTTTTTTGGTTAGTGGTGCAGAGAGACAGTTTTATTCATTTTAACTGTGATTAAGTCTGGTCTTTGGCCAGTAACTGGCTGCATCTCACGCCATGCACAGAGCATAGCCTAGCTGCTAGCGATGGCAGAATAAGTAAGGGAGCCCTGGAGATAGAAGATTGCAATACTGTCTTGAAAGCAACTGAGACTCATTCACACACTGAAGGCTCCAGTGGTAGGCCACTTGGTAAGCTACTTTACCACACT